>ML098827.1:34190-84866 GCA_003697995.1 Taxidea taxus jeffersonii
CCCCCCCAGCTCCCCATTACCTCCCTCCAACCACCGGACCCCTTCGATGCTTCTCAGACCTCCAGGTGGCACTGCCGCCTTTGCGGGCGCTGTTCTTCCACCTGGAATGCCCTTCCCCAGACTCCCCTTCCGCCCCTGTGGTCTTTGCTCTAATTCACCTTCTAGGCAAGGCCAGCCCTGACCACCCCAATACCTAAGCTGCATCTGCTTCATACCAGTGCCCCCCGGCCCTGGTCTCTTTTCCTGCAAGAATCCATCACTGTTGAAAACATTATGAATTTTACTTAAAAGAAAAAAAAAGGATCTTATTGTCTGTGTCCCCCCTGCTAGGATGTAAGCTGTGCAAGGGTGGAATTTTTCTCTGTTCTGTCCCTGCTGGGACCCCGAACCTTGTGCACAGTGGTTGCTGAGAATAAATTATGGTTGACGAGTGAGTGAGTGAGTGTGTGTGGTGAGCAGGACAGGACCCCTCCATTCTCCAAAGATACCCCGCCTCGTCCTGGAATCATGAATATGTTCAGTTGCATGACAAAGAGAATTAAGGTTGCAGATGCAATTAAGGTTGCCAATCGTCCAACCTTCAGACAGAGAGAGCATCCTGGATTATTGGGGGAGTGTCAGGGGAAGAGGGGGGCGGGAGAGAGGTCAGAGAGAGAGAGAACCACAGAAGATCAAAGTGATGTGGTGCGAGCAGGACCTGACCCGCCACTGGGGAGGGGCCACAAGCCAGAGAGTGTGGACCCCTCCAGGGGTGGAAAAGGCTTCCAGAAGAAATGCTGCCCTGCTGATACCTTGAGTCTAGCTCAGTGAGTCCAACTTTTGGCCTCCAAAACTGCAAAATAGCAAGTATGTGCTGTGTGAAGCCACTAATTTCGTGGTAATTTGCTACAACAGCCACAAAAAACGAGCATAATAACACTCATGGATAATAATAACAATAATAATAATAATGCCCATCAGCACTGCCTCTGTACCAGGCTCTGCTCATCCACGTTCCGGCTAATCCAGTCCTTATGACGATCTTACAACAGCACAGCTGATGAGATAGAGACATCCAAGACCCGAATCTCACAAAGGTGGAAACTGAGGCCTGGAAAGGCAAAGCTGCTTGCCCATCACACAGCTATGAAATGGCTGGGCTCGGATGTGGACCCCGGCGGTCTGGGTTAAGAGGCTACCTTCTGAATGCCCGCGCATGGTTATGAGGATTACAGGAGATCCTGTGTGCAGCGCTGCAGAACCTACCAGAAGGGAATAGTTAAAGATAGGGACTTTTTTGTTTGTTTGTTTGTTTGTTTTTATTTACTTGACAGACAGATCACAAGTAGGCAGAGAAGCAGGCAGAGAGAGAGGAGGAAGCAGGCTCCCTGCTGAGCAGAGAGCCCAATAGGGCTCAATCCCAGGACCCTGAGATCATGACCTGAGCCGAAGGCAGAGGCTTAACCCACTGAGCCACCCAGGTGCCCCATGTTTTTTTTTTTTTTTTTTTTTTAGAGAGAGAGAGATTGGGGTGGGTGGAGAGGACAGGGGAGGGCAGAGTGAGAGGGAAAGAGAGAATCTTAAAGCAGGTTCTACACTCAGGGCGGAGCCCGATGCGGGGCTCAATCTCACGACCCTGAGATCATGACCTGAGCCAAAACCAAGAGTCGGATACTTCACCGACCAAGCCACCTGGTGTCTCTAAAGATAGGCACTTCTGGAGGGTGCCTGGAGGAGAAGCCTGTCAGTGCCGAGCCAGCAAAACGCACATTCCTAGATGCATTTACCAGAATAACCTCCCATATTGTGAACCAAGTGGAAAAAGTGATTAAACACTCCACAACCAGAAAGCATGACTACATATAGAGCCTTGTGTTGCCAGCTCTGTTTGCACACGCTCCCGGACCCGTGTGGCAGGAGCAGGACCCCCAGGGACCCACCGTGCGTGGCTGGAAACAATGGTTGCCCCTGCACGCTGATGCTACCTGGTGAGCATGAGCTCACTGTGAGCTCATGCGCAAACTGTCTTTATTTAACGTTTTGATACTTTGTTCATCAGGGCTTCTTTGCATTGGCCTTGACTATTTTTCCATGTGGCATCTAAATATTTATCTTGGTACTGAGCTTCCGGAACCCTCTGCGAATTTCACAGATGAGAAGAATGCCTTGCTTGCCTCCCCTTCCCCCTGGCCCTAATCCTGGTTATGTCCCTCCTGGGCCTTGTGACTTCCATCCTCAGAGCCTCAGTCTTCTCACCTGTCCAGTGGCAATGAACTTGCCGCAGGCACTAAAGTGAGGAGCGAGGGAGGGGATGCCAGCACAGTGCTCAGCCTGGTCCCCGGAAGCCCTCCAGCTCTGTCACTATGACAGCTCTGTCACTACGGTGGCCACTGATCGATTCATGGGGGCCATGATG
Organism: Taxidea taxus jeffersonii; assembly: GCA_003697995.1. NCBI lineage: Eukaryota > Metazoa > Chordata > Mammalia > Carnivora > Mustelidae > Taxidea > Taxidea taxus. The sequence goes on from ML098827.1 coordinate 36,586, forward strand.
AGGCTGGTGGCCAGTGAATATTTGGCAAGCGAATGCTGGCTGGGAGGACACACTATTTGAGTCGCCGCCTGAGGGTCCTGAGCTGCCATTAGAGAGAGCGGGCGTGGGGGGCTGGCGCACACTGGAGCGACATCTAGTATGAAATTTTTTCCCCTTGGGGAGGGGGTGGCCAGTGGTGGCGGATAGAAGGGGCCGGTTTTAAAACAATAAAGTCAATTTGGTACGGTCTGCTTCGGTGTTTTGAGATCTTTGAAAGAGATATTGTGTGGCTGGGGTGGGGGGTGGCCGGGAAGGGAGTTATATTTATACTGTAAAGAGTGAGCCCCTGACCTTTGCTGACGGCAGCTTCTCCTTGTCGAACTTGCTGGGTCTGGGCTGCCTTTGCCGCCACAGTCTTAGACTGAGACTAATGCAAGCCAGCTGAGCAGCCGACGCCTTGACTGACCTCTCTCACTTGGGTGGTTTCAATTTTTGCAAAGTCTGGCCACTGCAGGGACAGAACACGGCGCTCGGCCCTCGCCTTGTGCTGCTCTGGCAGGGACCCTGGATGGGGGATGCTGTGGGTTGAATCGTGTCCCCCCAAAGGATACGTTCAACTCCTAACTCCTGGTGTCTGTGAACGTGACCTTATTGCGATTGGGTCCTGGCAGATGTTAATGAGTTAAGACAAGGTCCCACTGGATTAGGCTGGGCCCCCAGTGTAGTGACCGGTGCCCTTATCAGAAGAGGGGAATTTGGGTACAGACACATAGGGAGAATGTTGCGGGAGGAACAAGGCAGACACTAGAACGCCGCGGGCTGCCAGTAGCCCCCAGAAGCTAGGAGAGAGGCACAAACAGATTCTCCCTCAGAACCTCCAGAAGGAACCAGCCTTGCCAATGTCTTGATTTCAGATTTCCAGCCTCCAGAACCGTGAGACGAATTTATACTCTTTAAAGCCACCCAGGTTATGGTGCCTTATGGCAGCTTTAGGAAACTAATGTAGTCATTGCTTGTCTGCAGAGGGGTCCAGTCTAAGACCCCCGGGAAATGCCCGAGATGGCGGACGGTACTGAGCCGTATATGTATCTTTTTTCCTAAACATACATACACAGTGATGATGAAGTTCAATTTCTAAATCAGGAGCAGTAAGGGATGAACAAGAGCGACTAATAATAAACACAGAATGATCATAACAGTACACTCTCAGTTACATCAATGTGATTTCTGTCTCTCTCGGAATATCTTACTGGACTGTCCTCACCCTTCTTGTGATGATGGGAGACGACAAAATGCCTTCCCAGTGACATACAGTGAGGCCCTGTGACATGGCGTGAGGCTACTACTGCCCTTCAGACCACATGTCAGGAGGGAGGTCCTTTGCTTCCGGAACATCTGGCTGTGGGTAACTGGAATCAGGGAAAGCAAAGCCAGAGATGATGGGTCTACGGTACAGGGGATCTGGCTGCCTTGCCGGCATTCATCAGTTTCCCCTGAGACTTTGGCTGGGACAGGGCCATGGGTAGGAGGGCAGTCTGGCCTCTGAATCGCAAAATTCAGATGCTTCCTGACCCTGCCACGGGGGAGCTCGGTCACCCCAGCCAGATCACGTGCTCTCTCAGAGCTCACACTTCCACACCTGTGCAAGGAAGAAACTGACCTGGATTCGAGTATCCAGACTGACTCATCTCCCTACCGATGTATGCTTTTTACCATGTCTTCACACCACCTGCCCCATTATTTCACCTAGCATTTTCCTTAAGTCAACTTCAGCCGGACTTACATTTTTGTAAACCTGAGCTTTCTCCTCAGCCATAATATCTATAATTTCACTCATTGTTTTTATTTGAATAAAGTTGTCTATGAAGGAGACTTCATGTCACTGCTGTAAAGAGAAAATCAGTGCCACTGGCCATCAATAATGAAAACAAAGAAACAGAAAATACACAGAAAACAAATGTTCTTAGTTCTAGCTAAATACTGTGGCTTGCCGAGGACCCCAAACCTCAGTTCTCCTCCCGTTTTAAAATAAAATAAAATGAAATATTTATTTGCAGGGATTAGAAGGTGGTAGAGACCTACGTGCTAAATAGAGACTTCCCTACATGCTTTGTCACTGAACCAGAAAGACAGAAACAGGAGAGAAAGGGAGAGGCTCTTGCTGCTACGTTCTTGTACCATGTGACATCATCTCTATGATGATAAATCAGTCCAGGCTGGTTGTGGTGTGCTATGGTAATAAACATTCCCAATATTTCAATGGCTTAAATACAATCAAAATTGATTTCTCTCTCATGCTATTTGTCCACTGAAGGGCGGCTAGGGGCTCTGTTCACCAGAGTCACTCAGGCACATCAGTAAAAGGGGAGCCCTCTTCCCAGTATGAGAAAAGAGCTCTTGGAGGGTCTTGTATTGGCTGCTGAATGCTAAGGCCTGGAGGTAGCATATCATTTCTGCTCACAACTCAGTGGCCAGATTAGTTGCCTTTCCTCCAACCCCTCCCAGCCACAGCAAGGGCAAGAACTTCAATCCTGCCACTCTGGTTCATTCTGGATCACTGAAAACTGGAAATAGTACTCTTGGCAGCTACAGGGACTCACCAGACCTAGGGATGGGTTGACCTAAATCACCCTACCAAGAGTTGGCAAACTATGGTCTGGCAACTTATTTGTGTAAATAAAGTTTTATTAGAATGCAGGCATGCCATTCATTTTTGTATTGTCTATGGCCACATTCATGTTACAATGAAAGTTGAGTAGTTGCAAAGGACTATATGGCTTATGAAGCCTAAAATATTTCCTACTTGGCCCTTTACAGAGAGTTTTCTGACCTAGGACCTAAATGATCCTTCGCATCCCTTCTAGAAGTACGGTTCTGAAATCTGCGTTATCTCTGGTAGATTTTGACATTTGCTTTTTCTTGCCCTCTATTCCTTTGTTCTTGAGAGACCAAAAATACTCTATGGACTTGAGTCTTACACTAACATTATAAAGAACTCCTCGGGAAAATAATAACAGAATTAGTCAAACACAACAGCTTGTGCTTACTAAGCATATACTATGTGCCAGGCACTATTCTGTGTAGTTCTTAAATACTAACTCCTTTTATCTTCACAAAAGTCCTATGAGCAGGGATTATTGTTGTCCTTCTGACAGAGGAAAGGTTAAGTAACTTAACAAGAGGGTTTGCATCCCTGGTTCTGGGTCCCTGAGATCAGTCATACTCCCCCCTCTAGGTTTGCTTCCATGAGCCGATACATGCCTTTCTGAGTTTTAACCTAGTTTGCTTTGGGTTTTGGTAACTTGCCGAAGAGCAGTGGGGGTAGCTGGCATAGGAGAACATGAAGGACCACACACGCACAATGACTTGTCTCAAGTCACCCAGCAGTTAGTGGAAGACCAGGACCCACACCCTCTCCAGAATCATAATTTAAGCATGATTTCTACAAGATTCCATGCATTCTCCATGGCTAGGGTATGTCCTATGGACCCATGCCTACCCCAGATTAGGCTGTTGTCCCGGCATCATTATTAATGGTGTTCCCTGTCATACCAAAAAAATGTATAAGTTCAGGCAATAAATTACATGATCACTCCAACCACAGCACTATTAAATAAAAAGAAATGTCTTTTTTCTTCATTTTAACCCAGTCATTTACATTTCATTCTGGGAACCAAAGCTAGCCAAACTTCAGGGTTTTACCAAATTACATTTTAATACATTTAATATATGTCCTTGAGAAGGAGGAAGTAGACAAACATGGCTCCATGTTGTGAATATAAATACAATCCTTGTGGCATCGTCCATTACACCGGGGACAGCTAACTTTTTCTGCGAAGGGCCAAATAGTAAATATTTTAGGCCTTTCAGGCCACTGGGTCTCTCTTGCAACTACTTAGCTCCGCCATGGTAGTGAGAAAGCAGCTGTAGATAACACAAACATGAATGGGTGTGGTGGTGTTCCAATAAAACTTTATTTATAAATACAGGCTGCTGGCTATTTAGCTGTAGTTTGCTGACCCCCTGTAGGAGATGGAAAACGCTGGCAGCTCCTTCAGTGCCCCTCATTATAAGTTGTTAATTATAGAACACTGATTCAGTGGAGTATTATGAAGTCACTCGAGAGCATGTTTGCAAAGAAGGTTCAATGAGATGAGAAAATGCACGCAATGCTAAAAAATCCACAAAATCTATGGATTCAACATAATCTTAATTTACTCACGATTATATATATATATACTAAATTAAAATTGTAAAAGGAACTGGTAGAACAAAAGATAAAGTGGCTTCATCAGATGGTGGGAATAAAGACTATTAATAGAACTTTCTTTACTGTGCTTTTATAGTCTTTTCCAATGATTCCACAATGAACACCGAATACTTGTAAAGTCAAGCAAGAAATTATCATTAAAAAAAAAATCCAGTCCTCTTATCCCCAAGCCATCACCATCACTCTAGTGCCCAGAGTCTCAAACTGGATGTCACCAACCAACGGATGTGTCCTGACCGGCAATGCTTTACGTGAAATAGAAGAGGACTGTGTTTTGTTTCTGTTGTTCTTTTTCAGTGAAACAGAAAATATCAGAGTATAAAATTGTACAGTAAGAATGGGTTCTTTTTGCACAGACTTTGTAACCAGTCGTGCACGCGAACGTCCACACATCACATATGAGGCTGCAAGGCAGTGTCCCTCTTAGTGTGGGCTGTCATCAAAAAATGTTGAGAGCCACTGCCTTCTAGTTCAGTTCTCCCATTTTACAGATGAGAAAGCTGAGTCCTGCAGAGAAGGGTATGTTATCCCTGATACTGTCGCATGCTGGGAAAACACCAGAAGATGAGTGACCCTCCCTTAAAAAAAAAAGATTTTCTTTATTTGAGAGAGAGAGTGCATGAGAGCAGGCACAAGTGGGTAGGAGAATCAGAGGGAGATGGAGAAGCAGACTTCCTGCTGAGCAGGGAGCTGACGTGGGCCTTGATCCCAGGACCCCAAGATCATGACTTGAGCCAAAGGCAGATGCTTAACCGACTGAGCCACCCAGGCTCCCTCCCCTCCCTTTTAATAACCTGCCTCAATGCTCCAGGCCAGAGCAATCAGCCAGCTGTTCCAACATGCAATATCAAATGTCCCTGTGACTGATGACCCCCGAGCAGGTCACAAGGCTTGAGAGCAGTTAAAGCCTCGGCAACAGCAAATTCTAAGAGTCTGGGCCCCCGAGGTCACAAATCCCACCCCCTCCCCCAAGACAGAGTCCTCCTGAGCACCTCTGCAGCCACATCCCTATGTTGGTCCTGGGGGTCTGTAATGAGACCAGTCAGAGAAGCCTGGAGAACTTAAAGAGCAGGCAGCTGATTGGGGCTCAAAGGCAGCAGCAGCTGGGATGGCCTGGGGCTATGGTTTTGGGGGTTGCACAATCCTTTTGAGCAACCAGTTCTTAGAGACCACAATTTAGGTCTGGGTTGGCAGAGGTACAAGGTCTGGGGAGACCTGGGGAGGCTTCTTGCTGAAGATGCGGGAGGGGGGCCCTGGGTGCCGCAGAGGAAGACAAATGTCCATGCAGAGACGAGGATCCTGGGGCAAAGCAGCAGGGACAGCAAATGGCCCATTAGCAACCATAGTTGCAGTACAGCAACCGATACTCCAGGGTTGTGACTATACCTGGGGCCAGAGTAAGTGTAGCGGCAAGAGCTTCAGAGGAGGTAAATGTACTGAGATGCTGGAAACGATCCAACTGCCCACCCCAGGGGAATGGCTAAATGCGACGGTGTATCCGTAAGAGCAGTAACAGCGGACACTGCAGTGCCTCCACTGCTCCTAAGCCCTGTGCATGGACCACCAGCACCCAGCTCCACAGCAGCCCCCGGGGTCGGCTCCTTCTACGGACTAAAATCAAGTCTCAGAGACCTTATCTGCCTAAAGTCACATGGCGAGCAAGCAGTGGTGCCGGGATTCAAACCCAGGTGTCTGGTTTTCTCAATGGCATACTAGGAAGCCAGACAACAGAAGGTGGCTTTATTTGAACTGATTTTGCAAGAGCTCCAAAGCATCTTCTTTAGTGAAAAACATAAAAGGCCATTTATCAAATAAGACGTACAACAAGATATCATTTGTTAAAAAAAAAAAAAGAGGAATTCTCTAGTTGCAGGAGGAAACACACCTGCATGGGCACAGAAAGAAAGACACTAGTACTGCTTACATGATTTAAAATAAGTATATGAAAAATGAAAAAGCAGTAGAGAAAGGCAGGTGGGTTAGGGTCTGGAGGATTATGCCCGGGGCTTGCAAACAGCACGGGGCGTGAAATAAGGCGGCGGGGGGCGCAGAGGGTCTCTTGCTGACAGAAGCAGAGAAATTCCGCAAATGTTCCCTGTTCTCCTTTACCAACTGAACTTTTGGGAGTAGAAAAAGCTTGATTTGCTTTAAGGGTATAAATTATGTATCCCAACGGCTGACTTGTGGCTTTTCTCCGAGCGAAGATGGATTTGCAGTGTGGGTGGGTGGGTGTGTGTGTGTGTGTGTGTGTGTGTGTGTGTGTGTCCCACCTAATCAATGGCTCCCAGCCTGCAGCCGTAATTCACCCCTCCCTTAATTATCTTTTCAGCTCCTGAGCAGAAGGCCGGATAGCCGGGGCTGGGAGCGGCTGCTCACCACTTTTGTCTCTAAGAAACTGGAGTGGTACCAGTGGACTGGTACCTCGAATAGGACTCTCTGTTTTTGTGTCTGTAGGTTTTTGGTTCACCGTTGTTTTCTTTTTATTCCTCCCCCTTCTCCACCAAAATGATCAGAGAGATTGATTCTGCCATATTTTATTTTATTTATTTTTATTTATTTATTTGACAGACGGAGATCACAAGTAGGCAGAGAGGCAGGCAGAGAGAGAGGAAGGGAAGCAGGCTCCCTGCTGAGCAGAGAGCCCGATGCGGGACTCAATCCCAGAATCCTGGGATCATGACCTGAGCCGAAAGCAGAGGCTTAAACCCACTGAGCCACCCAGGTGCCCCTTATTTTATTTTTCTTAAAGATTTATTTATTTATTTGAGGGAGAATGAGAGCAGGGGTAGGGGCAGAGGGAGAAAAGCTCAAGCAAACTCCCCACTGAGCTTAGAGGCTGATGCAAAGCTCGAGCTCACGATCATGAAATCATGACTTGAGTCAAAACCAATAGTTGGAGAAACAGAAAGAAAACTTCCAGACTCTTTCTATAAAGCCAGCATTACCCTGATCGCCAAACCAGGCAAGATCCCATCAAAAAGGAGAATTTTAGATCAATATCCCTGATGAATATGGATGCCAAGATTCTCAACAAGATCCTAGCTAATAGGATGCAACAGTACATTAAAAAGATTATCCACCATGACCAGGTGGGATTTTATCCCTGGGACGTAAGGGTGGTTCAACATTCGCAAATTAATCAATGTGATAGAACAAATCAATAAGAGAAGAGAGAAGAACCACATTGTCCTCTCAACGGATACAGAAAAAGCATTTGACAAAACACAGCATCCGTTCCTGATTAAAACTCTTCAAAGTATAGGGATAGAGGGAACATTCCTCAATTTCATAAAATCTATCTATGAAAAACCCAGAGTGAATATCATTCTCAATGGGGAAAAGCTGACAGCCTTCCTTTTGAGATCAGGAACACGACAAGGATGCACACTCTTGCCACTGTTGTTCAACATAGTACTAGAAGTCCTAGCAACAGCAATCAGACAACAAAGAGAAATAAAAAGTATTCAAATTGGCAAAGAAGAAGTCAAACTCTCTTTTTGCAGACAACATGATACTTTATATGGAAAACCCAAAAGACTCCACCCCCAAACTACGAGAACTCATACAGCAATTTGGTAATGTGGCAGGGTACAAAATCAAAGCACAGAAATCTGTTGCTTTCTTATATACTAACAATGAAAATACAGAAAGGGAAATTAGAGAATTGATTCCATTTACTACAGCACCACGAACTATAAGATACCTGGGAATAAACCTAACCAAAGAAGTAAAGGATCTGTACTTGAAGAACTACAGAACACTCATGAAAGAAATTGAAGAAGACACAAAAATATGGAAAAGCATTCCATGCTCATGGATCAGAAGAATAAACATTGTTAAAATGTCTATACTGCCCAGAGCAATCTGTACTTTCAATGCCATCCTGATCAAAATTCCACTGGCATTTTTCAAAGTGCTTGAACAAACAATCCTAAAATTTATATGGAACCAGAAAAGACCCCAAATTGCTAAGGAAATGTTGAAAAATAAAAACAAAACTGGGGCATCACATTGCCTGATTTCAAGCTTTACTACAAAGCTGTGATCACCAGGACAGCATGGTACTGGCACAAAAATAGACACATAGACCAGTGGAACAGAGTAGAGAGTCCAGATATGGACCCACAACTCTATGGTCAAATAATCTTCAACAAAGCAGGAAAAAATATCCAGTGGAAAAGACAGTCTCTTCAATAAATGGTGCTGGGAAAATTGGACAGCTATGTATAGAAGAATGAAACTTGACCATTCTCTTAAACCATACATAAAGATAAACTCGAAATGGATAAAAGACCTCAACCTGAGGCAGGAATCTATCAAAACCCTAAAGGGTAACATGGACAGTAACCTCTTTTGACATTGGCCTCAGCAATTTCTTTCAAGACATGTCTCCAAAGGCAAAGGAAACAAAAGTGAAAATGAACTTTCGGGACTTCATCAAGATCAAAAGCTTCAACACAGCAAAGGAAATAGTCAACAAAACAAAGAGGCAACCCACAGAATGGGAGACGATATTTGCAAATGACACTACAGACAAAGGGCTGATATCCAAGATCTATAAAGAACTCCTCAAACTCAACACTCAAAAAACAGATAATCACGTCAAAAAATGGGCAGAAGATGTGAACAGACACTTCTCCAAAGAAGACATACAAATGGCTAAGAGACACATGAAAAAATGTTCATCATCATTAGCCATCAGGGAGATTCAAATCAAAACCATATTGGGATACCACCTTACACCAGTTAGAATGGCCAACATTAACAAGACAGTAAGCAACGTGTGTTGGAGAGGATGTGGAGAAAGGAGAACCCTTACATTGTTGGTGGGAATGCAAGTTGGTGCAACCACTTTGGAAAACAGTGTAGAGATTCCTTAAGAAATGAAAAACAGAGCTTCCCTATGACCCTGCAATTGCACTACTGGGTATTTACCCCAAAGATACAGATGTAGTGAAAAGAAGGGCCATCTGTACCCCAATGTTCATAGCAGCAATGGCCACAATTGCCAAACTGTGGAAAGAGCCAAGATGCCCTTCAACAGAGGAATGGATAAAGAAGATATGGTCCATATATACTATGGAGTGTTATGCCTCCATCAGAAAGGATGAATACCGAACTTTTGTATCAATGTGGACGGGACTGGAGGAAATTACACTGAGTGAAATAAGTCAGGCAGAGAGAGTCAATTATCATATGGTTTCACACTTGTGGAGCATAAGGAATAACATGGAGGACATTAGGAGAAGGAAAGGAAAAGTGAATTAGGGGAAATTGGAGGGGGAGATGAAGCATGAGACACTGTGGATTCTGAGAAACAAACTGAGGGTTTTGGAGGGGAGGGCAGTGGGGGGATGGGTGAGCCTGGTGGTGGGTATTAAGATAGATTGGATAGAGCACTGGGTGTGATGCATAAACAACGAATCTTGGAACACTGAAAAAATAAAATTAAATTAAAAAAATAGTTGGGCACTTAACCTACTGAGCCACCCACGGTACCCCAATTCTGCCGCATTTTTAACAAATTTTACAGACCCAGACCCTGGTGTGAGCTCAGTTCCTATTTCCTTGAAATGTCAGAAGTAGGAATGAAAAACAAAAGACACCAGAGCAGCAACATAAAAGACCCCAAGGAAGCTTTGTTCCTTGGGGAGTCCAAGGATGGGTTGGGATGATTCTAGAATTTTCTGAGCGGGGTTGCCGGGGAACTGGCGGATGTCGTTAGAGGCAAGTTCTGTGAACTTTGGCATTTGCTCCATTGTATCTGACCTCGAGGACTGGAGAGAGGTAAGGCCAGAGCTGGTCTCCAGGAGATACCTTCCTCCCAGTCTCCTTGCTTCTTCCATGACCCCCTGTAGTGCACTCAGGCCAGAGCAGCTAACTGGTCTTTCCAAGATGCAAACCCTATCAACCTCCCTGTTTTAACCCCTCCCCCCACACCCAAGGGCTGCCTGGTGCTCTCAAGACAAAATCCAAATGCCTTCACTTGGTCCCAAGGTTCTGTGAGGTCCTGTCTTCCTATCTTCCAGCTCCACCCTCTACCCCTCTCCCCTTCATAATAGGAGCCACCTGCCCTCCTATTGGCGGGAACACTCCTGACCCGTGGCTGCTTGCCTTAATTTATATGGACCCGCTCTGTTGTCACCTCCTCAGAGACTCTGCTCTGCCCACCCCTCCCACCTGGACCACCTTCCCCAGACTCTCTTTACCACATCTCCCTGCTCATTCTCCAAGCGCTCACCACAGCCATTTGCTGATTTCCTTGCTCACCATCTGTTATGCACTGAATTCTGCCCTCCCCCCGCAAGTCCTCCAATTCATATATTGAAGCCCTACCTCCCAATGAGACTGTATTTGGAGTTGGGGCCTCTAGGGAGGTAATTAAGGTTAAAGGAGGTCATAGGGTGGCTCTAATCCTATAGGTCTGGTGTCCTTATAAGAACAGAAAGAGACCCCAGGAAAGGCTTTCCATCTACATGCCATGTGAAGACGCAGCAAGAAGGTAGCCATCCTCATGCCAGGACCTGAGCACTTACCAGAAACTGAAATCTGCAGGTACCTCAGTTTGGAGCCTTTGAGCCTCCAGAAGTGTGGGAAAATTCATGTCTGCAGTTTGGCCCCCAATATATGGGATTCCATTATGGCAACCCCAGCAGACGAGGCCGTGGTCTGTACCCTCTCATGGGGACAGAAATCCCATGAAGGCAGGACTCCACTGTCAGCTCAGGGCTGAAGGGCCTGCACCCAGCACACTGCTCGGATCAGAGCTGGTGCTCATGAATGTTTGCTGAGTGAATGACAGATGGTCTTTCCTACACACACAGACACTCCTCCACAGGCCCATACCTGCTGCTACATAAACCAGCCATTCTCAAGGGCACTGTAGTGCCCCCCAAGATTGCTTGGAAAATTGTGGGAACACTTTTAATGGGGACATTAATGGCATTTGGTGGGTAGGTGACAGGGGTCCCAGATGTTCTGCAAGGCATGCAATAGTCCAGCAAAAATGAAGATTTTTCCCTAGTCTCATCTGGCTTTCCAATGTCCTGCCAGACGTTCGTTCACATAGGCAAAGACCTGGCTTTCACGATGTACTCCTACAACACAGGGGTCAGCAAACTATACCCCGAGGGCCAAGTCCAGCCCACTGCCTGTTTTTGGAAGTAATATTTTATTGGAAAACAGCCTTGCCCATTCATTGAATATCATCTACAGTTTCAAGCTACAATGGCAGAATTACAAGTAATTAGAACAGAGACTTAAGGCCCACAAAATCTAAAATATTTGCTCTCTGGCTCTTTTACAGAAAGGGTTTGCTAACCCCAATCCTAGTACAACAGTCCATTCCACACATACCTACAAAGGATTTTTTTTTTTTTCAGGATTTTCACGCCTGTGAAAACTTGCAGGAAAGCCACTATAAGCGAGGTCAATGGTAACTATACCATGCTATGATGTCTTCGATTATTTTTAACTGAATATTTAACAGTATTTAGTTACATTATGCAGAAAACAACAGAGCGGCTCTCCCCTCACAGACCCAACTGCCTTCCAAGGGAAACTGGGATTGAAAGGGAAGCTCCTTCCCTGGCTGGGAGAGCTTCCCCTCTGGAACAGGCTGCATGCCAGACAGGGAGCAGACCTTCCTGGCCCCACCCTCCATGTATATTTCTGGTTCATTCCCCACATGGGATCCATCAGCAATTGCTGTCAATGTCACAGGCACAACATATCCAGAATCTGGCCAGGTCTCCCCACCTCTGCCATCACCCCTAAGCCAAGTGCCATCTTCTCTTGCTTGGACGATGGCAGGTGCCTCCTCACTGGTCTTATAGTCTGTGTTGCCTCCACAAGCTCTTCTCCCATGTGGACAGAGGAAGCCTGTTAAAATGAAGACGTATCACCCTCCTATTCAAACCCCTCCATGCCTGACCTTGGATAGTCAGAGCAAAAGCCAAAGTTCTCTTACTGACCTCCTGGGCCCTGTCTGAGCAGCCTCAACCCCCTACCATCCCCGCAGTCACTGTACTCCAGCTGCATGGCCATCCTGACACATGCGCATGCGGCCCGGACTGCTCTCCGGCAGCACACGGCCCCTCCTGCTCCTTCCCCAGACCACTACTTTACTCTCTTCCTCCATGAAGCCTTCCTTGATCACTCTGTCTCAAAAAACATCAGTAACTCAGCACTTGCTTCTTTAGTTTTCCTCTTAATTCTTATCCCCTGCTCACATACTGTATAACTTGTTTCTCTTATTTACGATCTGTCTCCTACCACAGAACGCCGACTTCGGGAGGGCTAAGATTTCCCCCGTTTTAGTCCATACATATTTGTTGAATGAATGAATGAATGAATGAACTTATTCCACCAGCACCTCAGAGTCAGCTCCAGAGACAAAGCCCTGGGAGCTGTTTGCTGGGACTGGTAGGCACCATTTCCTGTGGGCTGGACTATCAGCTGCTTGAGGGCAGGGCTGACAGGAGGAGCACAGAGCTCGACCTGACATCAGTCTTCCCCACGGTCACCACGTAGAACTGGGTTAGTGGGGCACTGGGTGGCTCAGTCAGTTAAAGCCTCTGCCTTCGGCTCAGGTCCTCATCCCAGGGTGCTGGGATTGAGCCCCACATCAGGCTCTCTGCTCAGCGGGGAGCCTGCTTCCCTTCCTCTCTCTCTGCCTGCCTCTCTGCCTACTTGTGATCTCTGTTAAATAAATAAATAATCTTAAAAAAAAAAGAACTGGGTTAGCAAAATGGCAGCCTATGGGCAGAAGTAGTTCTTTTTAATTTGTTGCTCCCAATTTAAGCTCTTTAAATCAGGAAAGGTCTTACAAAGTTCCAGAACCTTGGGTTTTCATTTTTGTCTCTTTGTTTACTTTGGAATAACTGACCCACTGCATGGCACCCATCAGTTTTAGTGGAGTACGGCTACCCCTTTATGGTCGGCTAGGGAGCCTCACTTCATTACGGGCCTCACCCCACTGGCTCCATACATTGACCTGTGGGCTGGACTCCTGGGCATGTTGTTTTGTGACCAGTGGCAGAACGAAAGGGACAGGCTCAGAGCCAGACAGCTGTGGAGTCGCTCTTGGCATCGCCCCTCGAGCTTCACAGGCGCAGTTTTACCTACGTTGTACCATCAGTCATTTACTGTCTGCTTCCCCGTCTTGGGCTGCAAATGCCATGGGGGCAGGGACCACATCTGTCTCACTCACCTCTGCGTTCCCAGCACCTGGTGCGGTGCCTGGCACAGCAAAAGGCTCTGTTAACATCTGCTGCAATCATGGCGGCATGAGGGGACCAGTCGGTGCCCCCCGGAGCTCTCGGCTCCACAGCAGATCCCGAGGGCAGCTTTCTACACCCTCAGTTCTGTAGCAAGAAGAGAAGGAGGGGGAGTGTCTCCAAAAGATAAGTAATTTAAAAAAAAAACAATGTTCCAACTCTCAGCGTTTGCGTTTCTACTTCCACTTTTGTGTGTCTCAGAAAAACCAACCACCTCCATCAGCTTGGGCTTTCATGACAAAATACCAGAATCTGGCTGCTTTAAGCAGCAGACATTTATTTCCTACAGTTCTGGAGTCTGGGGAGTCCAAAATCAGTGTGTCGACTGGTCTGGTTCCTCGTGAGAGCCCTCTTCCTGGATTGCAGATGGCCCCCTTCTTGACATGCCCTCACATGGCCTCTTGTCGGTGTGTGCACTGGGGGGAGGTGGGGGAGAGACAGAGATCTCCCTCTCCCTCTTCCCAGAGGACACCAATCTCCCCAGGAAGGCCCCTTCCTCAGGGATCATCTACCACTAACTGCCTGCCAAAGGTGGCATCTCCAAATACTGTCACATCGGGGGTCAGAGCCTCAATAGATGGATTTTAGGGGGACACATTCATTCTCTAACACCTGCTAATGACCCTCCCCGACCCCATCACGAACCAGGAGAGTTGGCTTTTAACGATCTCTCAGAGCTGTGCTGCCAGACACGGTGGCCACTGGCCACATTTACAGGTGTTCTAATTAAGATTAAACAGGACTTCAGTTCTTCAGCTGTGTGGGCTAATGCTCAACAGCCACGCGTGGCTGGTGGCCGCCACGCTGGGCAGCACGGACACAGAACTTTCCCATCATCTCAGGAAGTCTACAGGCCAGCATTGCTTTCATGGATCGTTGTTGATGAAACTCCCTCCTGACCCCCAAACGCACACACCCCATCACCCCAGCTGCTCCCATCTGTCATCTCCGGTGGTGTTTGGAGATGGGGTGACTAAGCAAATCTTGTTATATGACCAGAAGAAAAGACTACCCATATATAAACCCTATACACCCTAAACCCGAAAGACTTGGGCACAAGCAGGAGGCAGCGAGTGCCAACGCTGGTGAAGGTGACGAGAAGGTGACTGCCAGGGTGGCGGTGCCACATGGCCCAAGAGTGCTGACAGGTACCGGGAAGCCTCACCCACTTTGTCGTGTGCAGAAAAGTTGCTGATTCACACCAGGAAACCTGACCGTGGGCCAGGAACCCACGGGATGCCAAGCCTGGCTTCTGTTTGGACTGACAGAGTGAGACCAGGCGGACTTGGTCTGCTCAAGACTGGCTGGGCTGGGACAGCCTGATGCAGCTGGTTGCTGCCAGGAAGACGTGGGGGAAATCACCCCACTTCATGGCAGGGTGGGCGTGGGGGGAGGCCACAGGGCTCCCGGCTTGGCCGTAAGGGTTAGGAGTGAATTGGATGCTTAGGGAGTTGGATCCAGGGTCCCCAGCAAGAAAGCAAAAAACTCAGGACAGCTAAGACGAAACGGCACTAGCACCTTGCTTTACAGCTTAGATGAGACCACAAGAGCAACCCGTCTAGCAGTCTCTGCAGGGCGACTTTTGCTAAACATCCTGAAGCAGCACAACCATAAAACACTGGTTACCATCACAAGTTGAGCAGTTAGTCTCCAAATGTCAGCCCAAAAGAACAGCAACATGAACGATAACCTGATAGGGAGACAAGTACATGATCAAAGCCCCGACGGGCCCAGCTTAGCAGCCAGTCCACAGGGGGCCCACACGCAGAATGCTTAAGATAGTTCCTCCAAAGAACTTATAAAAACCCCTAGATTCGAACGCCAAAATGACAACCTTCTCAGGTCCCCTCCGTCTCTGGGAGCCTTGTACTATTGCTCTATAAGTTTTTCTTTGCTGCTCAGCACTCTTGGTCTGGTCTACCTCCTCATTCTTCGAAGCAGCATGACCAAGAACCTCGGGGACTAAGGGAACAAAAATCCTGTAACATAACCATACCCATCACTCGAGTCCCCTGGGACGTGGCTCAATGATGAAACAGGACAGAGGTGGGGGGTGTGTAGAAGGTGGTGATTTTTCTGGATCCCCAAGTCACCACCTGGCTGGTAATTTTCTCCATGGACCTCTGGTATCAAGACTGGTGGTTCAGTTAAGAATATACGGAACCAGATTTTAAGATGGAAGCATGAAGACCAGCCTTATACATGGTTGTCTGCCTCCCGAGGTATTTTTATTTATTTATTTATTTAAAGAGATTTTACTCATTCATTTGATAGAGACACAGTGAGAGAGGGAACACAAGCAGGGTGAGTGGGAGAGGGAGAAGCAGGCTTCCTGAGGAGCAGGGGGCTGGACATGGGGCTCGATCTCAGGATCCTGGGATCATGTCCCGAGCAAAAGGCAGAAACCCAATGACTGAGCCACCCAGGCACATGAGGTATTTCAAAGAAAGTGTTTAAATCAGTTTGCCAATACTGAATAAGAATGAGATTTCACAGTAGGATACAACTTTGGGGATTATCCTGAGCTATGGAAAGACTTAGCCTCCTGAGGGCCCATTCTAGTGTGGCTGCAATGGGCTAAAGCCCCAGTGGGCATGTAGTGGCCCTGTGCCACAAGCCCCACCACTCCCTGTAACATTACACCTGACTCACTTCTCATTGAGAAGAATCCCATCCCAGAGCAGGTTCAACCCACAGAATTGTGAATCATGCTGAAAAGAGTAACAACTTGTGTGCAATTTGGGATGTAAATGTTTCTTTTCAGTTTGCCATTTGTTTTTTGTTTAGTTTGTTTTTGTTGTTTTGACTTTACTTCTGGTGTTCTCTGCCATGGCCCCTTCCCGTGCAACCAATCTGTAATTAAACTTGCTGTCTTTTCGTTGATGGCTTTGCGTTTCTGAGTCACAGTTAGAAAAGCCTTTTCTACTCTAGGGTTATACAAATTCTGCTTATTCTCATTCTAGTTCTTTTATGATTTTACTTTTGACATTTAAACTGCTGATTCAGCAGGGGAGGGGATGAGGGATGGGGGCCAGATGGGTGATGGGGATTAAGGAGGGCACTTGTTATGATGAGCACTGGGTGTTACAAGAAAATGATGAGTCACTAAATTCTACTCCTGAAACCAGTATGACACTATAAGTTAACTAACTAGAATTTAAATAAAATTTTGAAGAAAAAAAATTAACTGTGGATCCATTTGAATTTTCTTCCTGGTATATAGTAAAAAGAATGGATTTTTTCCCCCTTCCAGATGGCTAACGAGTTGTTCCAACACCATTCATTGTCTATTCCATCTTCTCCCACTGACAAGCCATCTGCCCCACGTACATAATTCTTGGATATGCTTTGTCTCTTTCTGGATGTCATACTCACCAATATTGGTCAATCAGTCTATGTGCCCAAACCAAGCCATTTTGGTTATTGAAGCTTTATAATATGCTTAAATGTTGGTATGCTTAGCATTTCATCTCTCTTCTGCAAAATGTTTCAAATCTTATCTTCCAGTTCACAGAAAAGTAACCACAAATTGGCTAAAGATCTGAAAAGATGCCCAATCTCATAAAACACACAAATCAGTATTACACTGAGAAACTGTTTTCATGCATACGATCGGAAAAAATACATAATAACTAGATGATACTAGTTTGGCCAGATAGGTACTCTTGGACACTGCAGCTGGGAGTTTAAACTGGTAGAATAACTATGGAGAGTAACTTGCAGATATCTTCCAAATTTAAATATAGACTTTCTCTTTGACCCAGAATTCCACTTCTGCAAAACCTGCCCTTCAGATGTACTTGCAGAAAAACAAAATGATACACATTCAGGGTTATTCAGAGCCATGTTGGTGGTTATTGGAAACACCCAGTGAGGAACTGATTAAATCACTTGTAGAGCATCAATCAGTGGAATAATAGGCATCTGAAAACAGAGAGGGCTCTTTCTAGACACTGACTTGGAAAGTTCTTCAGTATATTGCTGAATGAACAAAGCAAAGTGCAGAAGATCGTGTATGGACATTGCCTATAAAAACAAGAATATATAAAAGTGTTACTGCCAGAATGTGATAAATTTCTTCCTGAAAGGCCATGGGTTGTGCAAAACTGTGCACTGAAATAATGGAGCTTATGGGAGAGAGTAGAGTCAGGCAAACTTCTCAAAAACAATGCAACTTTGTAACCAGAGTATTGACAAAAGCCATAATAATCTCAACAAAAAAGAGTAATACATAGAGAAGTGCTCCATTAGAGGACTCAGCTTTAAAAAGGAGGAGTAAGTATCTTGGTGGAAGGGGGTATAAGGACAGTGGAGGTGTTGAATTATGGAGACCAGGGCAAAATGCACCAAAATTGGGGAAATTGTACAATGAATTCTTCAAAACTAGAGAATGTGGCCAAACTGAGGCCAGAGGAAGAACACAGGGCACCAGGGACTGTATTCCTGTATCGCAGGAATACAAAACTGTATTCCTCTAAGGCTTGCAGCCTTTACCCATGTTATGTATTTTGCATTCAGCTGCTGTTACCATATGTGCTGGGGAAAAGTGCAAATAAACCAACACAGCTGTACTTCTACTTCTGGCCAAGACTGAGTCATGGGGACTGGACTTTATCATCCCACGTGAAATAGTTTAAAAACTACATACCCAAGATATGGGGCATCAGACAGTGAAAGATAGAAATCCTTGAGAGCAGGGAAATGAGGGGTGAGCCATGGGACTGCCCCAGTGTGACAGTTACCAGGAAGGACCACCCGGATGGCACCCAGCCATCTCTCTAAGTTGAACATATAGAGCTGCAAGTCCAGGGAAGCCAAAGTCACAGAGAGAATTCGCAGAGCAGAGTACTAGAACACAGAGCTGCACTGCAAGAGTGTTCTGGACATTTGTGGACATTTCCCCTCTGGTGTCCACCCATGTCCCAATGAGCCTGGAAGGAAATTACTAAGACTAAAGGAGAACCACTTGAAAAGATTAGAAGAAACAATCCTCAGAGCTTACAACAGAGCCGTAAATAGTTCTTACTCCTGCCAGCCAGAGTGGAAAAATTTCACAATTCATGGGGCATTGGGTAGAACACTTAGAAAGCCTTCCTCAGTAGTGGGAAAATTTTGTTAGGTCCAGAGAGCCCTAGATCAAACGCTGCTCTGTCTACCTAACAAAGCTGAAAGCAAGACTGGAGAGGAACAAGTTGTTTTCAAGCACCTTTACTGCATCCAAGAATAGAGCTCAAGAATATTCGTAGAAATATAAAAATGTCTAGCACCCAACAAGGTAAAATTCTCAATGCCTGGCATACAATCAAAACTTATGCATGCAAAGGCAACATGAAATATGACAAGGAGAAAAATCAATGAAAAATAACCCAGAAATGATATAGATGACAAAACTAGCCGGCAAACACATTAAGACAATTACTCTAACTGTATTCAGTTTGTTCAAGGAGCCACAAGAGAGACTGGACATTCTCAATAGAGGTATGAAAGATAAGAAAAACAAAAAAACAAAAACACAGATCAAATTCCTGAAGATGAAAAAAATGCCCCAAATGCAATTCACAGCAGATCAGATACTCTAGAAGAAAAGTTTAGTGAACTTGAAGACATGGTGGGGAGGAAATATTTAAAGAAATAATGGCCAAAATGTTTCCAAATTTGATAAACACTCACAGATTAAGAAACTCAATGAGTCCAAAGTACTAGAATCATGAGGAAAATGACATCAAGGCATCAAAAATGAAATTGCTTAAAAACAGTGATGAGGAGAAAATCTGAAAAGCAGATGAACCAGTGCAACTTTAGAGTTATCATTTGAAAAGAGAGCTGACATTATTTCCTTATTTATGAGTCACATATGAGCTAATTCTTATCATAGAAACATGCAATCTAATTGACTATGTTTATGTTTGCCTGTACTTGCAAAAAAACCCCCAATTGTGGATGGGTTCATGAGAACCTAGTATAAATGGTTAACCACTGGAGCTTTGGAAACTGAGTGGATGTGGGACAAGGGTGGCTGAAAGAGTTCTGTAGATATTTAAACTAGGTAAATGCATAAACTGCTCAAAAAATAATATAAAGGAATAATAATTTTAAATCTTTTTCCCCCTTATCACAAAATAATTTTAAATCCTTTTTCCCCTTATTACAAAAGAAAATATATTGGTGGGAGGGGAATAGGGGACTAATGGCTAATGGGCATGGGACTTCATTCTGGGGTTATGAAATAATAATTCATAAGAAATGTATATTTGATCATTCAGATGACCAACATATAATTCTCAGATATATGTGGTCTTCATCCAGTTTCTAAAGACGCTTCAGAGCCATTAAGGTGAACAGGTGTCTTGTTATTAATGGAAGTGACATTTGGACCTATGCAAGGGTGAGAGCTGGTCACCAGGAAGACCACCCATGTGATTAAAAGGCTGGAGTTTTTGGTCCCACTCCCCAACCTCTGGGGAGCAGAGGGGTCTGGATGCCAAGTCAGCCAAGGCCCAATGACTTAGCTAATCCTTACTACATAATGAAGCCTCCATAAAAACCCAAGAGAGCAGCTTTTTGGTTTTTGTCAGGGTGTTTCCATGCCTGGGGAACCAGAATGCCCCCATGTGCCACAGAGCCAGGACCAGAGCTCCATGAGGACAGAAGCTCCGTCATTTGGGACTTTGCCCTATGTATCTCTTCATCTGACTACTGATTCATATCTTCTAATAAACTAGTAAACATGTTTCCCTGAGTTCTGAGCAAATCAATTGAACCTAATTGAACCTAAGGAGGGGGTCACCGGAAGCTCCAATCTGTAGCCAGTTGGTCGGAAGGAGAGATAATAGCCAGGGCTTGTGCCTGGCATCTGAAGGGAGGATACAGTAGTCTTGCAGGATTGAACCCTTAACCTGTGGAATCTGATGCTGCCTCCAGGTAGATAGTGTCAGAATCGAGCTGAATTCTCGAACACCACGTTGGTATCCGAGAATCGCTTGGTGTGTGTGTATGGGACTCCTGAGTTGGATTGGGGCCCAGGAACCCTGAAAGAGGTGTAACGAAAATGTGGAATTAGAGAGTAGTTATGGTTGCCCAACTTTGTGAATATAGTAAAAGCACTGAACTGTATACTTAAAAAGGATGTATTTTGGGGCACCTGGGTGGCTCAGTGGGTTGGGCCTCTGCCTTCGGCTCGGGTCATGATCTCGGGGTCCTGGGATCGAGCCCCACATGGGGCTCTCTGCTCGGCGGGGAGCCTGCTTCCGCTCTCTCTCTCTCTGCCTACTTGTGATCTCTCTCTCTCAAATAAATAAATAAAATCTTTAAAAAAAAAAAAAGGATGTATTTTATGATGAGTGAATTGTATCTTTGCAAAAACAAACTAAAATATGTAAAAGAGAAAATACAAGCAGGTTCAACATTTTTTTTTATTTTAAAAAGATTTTATTCATCTATTTGATGGAGAGAGATAAATAGTGAGAGAGCAAGCGCAAGCAGGGAGAGGGGTAGAGAGAGAGGGAGAAGCAGGCTACCCATTGAGCAGGGAGCCTGAGGCAAGACTTGATCCCAGGACCCTGGGATCATGACCCGAGCTGAAGGCAGATGCTTAACCAACTGAGCCCACTCAGGCACCACTCACCACTTTTTTTCTTTAAATTAGAGACTCAGGGGCATCTGGGTGCTCAGTTGGTTAAGCGTCTGCCTTCGGCTTGGGTCATGATCCTAGGGTTCTGGGATCGAGCCCCGAATCAGACTCCCTGCTCGTCAGGAAGCCTGCTTCTCCCTCCCCCTCTCCCACTGCTTGTGTTCCCTCTCTCGCTGTGTCTCTCTGTCAAATAAATAAAATCTAAATAAATAAATAAATAAGAGACTCATACAACTTTAACACAGAAAGGGTTCTAAGGACCATCACACCCAAGACTGAGTAAGGAGGAGTCATTTGCTGAGAAGGTCCCCATTCAGATATACCTGGAAAAACTAGCTACCGTATTCCATTCCTCAAGAACCATAATGCGTTATCAGGCTGTAAAGGATATGAAAAGTCCTGCAGCAAATACATCTATTTAACTCTGTGCTGCTCACTATTTACCAAATGTATCTGATGCGCCGCCCATGAACTTTTCTGACCTCTCTCTGTTTTTCAGTGAGCATTTGTGAGCATCAGAGCAGTGTGATACAGATCTTGAAAGTTCAATGACTTGTCCAAAGTCACGAAGCTTTCTGGTGTGAGAAAACATGCCAGATGTCACAAACCCACCCACAAACTGGCCCCTGAAGTCTCTGGCTGAGACCATCGGCTTTTAATTCTTCTACACATCCCAGAATCACATGCTTCGAATGCTCCTCAATGGCTCAAGCTAGGTTCTCAGCCTCGGTATTAACAGTATTAACGGTCTCTGGCCTTTGGTAACTACAAAAGGAATCCCCATTGAAGAGCTCTCCCACTATTTTAAAGTCCCCCGGTAATGCAGATTTCACCAGAAGGGGAGTTTATGCTATTGTGGAAGATTCAACAGTCTCAAATTCATATTCCTCTTTTCTGTTACCAGGACTACTTAGTAAAACAAAGTTCAGGAAATGCAGGTGAACTTGGGAAGAACACAGACCATCAGACTTGAAATTAGGAGAGGAGTACAGTTGTCTCTTGAACACACGAGGACTAGGAGTACCAACAGTTAAAATGCAGTTAAAATGCAGTTAAAATTCCCTGTATGACTTTTGACTCCCCAAGAACTTAACTACTACAGAGTATGCTTATCATGATGGGGGAAAAATGATAAAAAGAAAACTACTCATAGTCTACATTGCCTTACCAATAACCACAATAGTCAATTAATACAAATTTTGTGTGTTATATGTATTACATACTATATTCTTATAATAAAATAAGCTAAGAAATGAAAATGTTATTAAGAAAACTATGAGGAACAGAAACTACATTGATAGGACTGTACTTATCAGAAAAAATTTGTATATAAGTGGACCAGTGCAGTTCAAGCCTGTGTTGCCTAAAGGTCAACCGTAATAACAATTAACATTTGTAGAGCCCTTAGTTTATGCCAGGCGCTGCTCTAAATACCTCACATACATTAATTAACTCATTTAATTATCATCGCACTCCATGTGTAAGCACTACCAGTATCTTATTTTATAGGGGAAGAACCTGAGATACTGAGAAGAAATGGGTCCAATGTCACAAGCAAAACTGGGAAGTTCACTTAGCCTGACTTCTGACTTCAGGGTTACTGGGTTTTTTTGTTTTTTTTTTAAAGATTTTATCTATTTATTTGACAGGCAGAGAAAGAGAAAGGAGGAAAAGCAGGCTCCCTGCCAAGCAGAGAGCCTGATGCGGGACTCGATCCCAGGATCCTGAGATCATGACCTGAGCCAAAGGCAGAGGCTCAACCTACTGAGCCGCCCAGGCACCCAGGGTTACTGCTTTTAACACCTGTGTTATAAAAAACAAAAAACAGTAATAATAAAGAGAGCACCCAGCCTTTTATGGATATCCTCTGATGTGCCCAGGAATCATTCCAATTAGAACTTCTGAGAGGCCCACGAGGTCATCTCTCTTCCTAGGATGCCAGTTCACGGGTGAGGGAACAGACACGGGGAAGTCAAGCGCCTCCTCCAAGTTCATGGAGTGTGTGGGACACAGCGAAGCCTGACTGCAGCCCAGGTCTGGCTCTCAACCCCTCCATGGCTCTAGCAAGTTCTTATAGTACACTCTCAATATACTTTCTTCTTTTCTTTTTAATAGTTGGGGCCAGTTCTATGAAGAGCAGTGTTTCAGCAGGAGAAGAACAACGAAAAAGAAACAACAAAAAAATCAAACCCAGAAGAAATACTTTTCAGTTATAAAAACCCTTGGGTGAACTTAAAAAAAGAAAATAAACAACTGAGCAAAGGCTGAACGAGTGCCGTGAACTTTTCCCTTTTACGTTTATTGTACATTTGGTGGAGGGGCAGTGTTATCCAAACAGAGATCTCATAGCAGGGCCTTGAGGGGGTGAGGACCCCGCAGAAGTTTCTGGAAGTTTATGAGAGTAGGTAGAAGACCTAGAGGGAGGCAGCCCAGCTTATCTAATGCTTGCTCTATGACCTTACACAAGCCACTCTGTGGCAGTGTCTTGGTTTACTCATCTGTAAAATGAGGCAGCAGTCCCTGCTTGGGGGTTTTTTGCTTCTATGAAATTGTGATTTTAATTCCTAGAGAGGAGAAAGACTCATCCCAGCTTCTAAAGGTGGACCAATTTCACTTTATTCATGTTTTCAGGTCCCCTCTTCATTCCCTTCCTCGTCTGAAAAACTAAGCTCAGCTGACGTCTTCTGTTCCGAAACACACAGAGTAGTTTGCGAGCTTATTTCTCCTCTGGAACAACTTGAAAAAAAAGTTAATAGGAAGCACATGGGCATGGTGTGTGAGCGTTCTGTGTGTTTGTGTTTGAAAAAAAAAAAAAAAACTTAAGGAGGAATATGTCAGGCTTGCAAAATGCCTGGGCTGTCTCCTGAGCAGTTTATGGCCATTAGCATTAGACTGAAGGCAGTTAAGTGGGACAGAGTCCAGCTGCTGCCACAGCCCTTCTGGCATCTGGGCCACAAAGACGATAAGAAAATAACCTGGATTATTCCCATGGTCCAGTGGGAACAGAGCAGGAGATGTTTTTCGATTTGTGAAGGGCTGGCGGGGATTGAGGTGGGGAGGTGGGGTGTAGGCCAGGGCTCATCCATGGAGGATCATCTTCTAGATTGTTCTGCGAGAGAAGAAAGGGCACGATGGTGTGGAGGTTGTATGCCTGGGTTCTGGAAAGCACCTGCCTGTCTTCAAATCCCACTGCCATGTGACCTGAGGCATGTTACTTTACCAATTTGTGCCTCAGCTTCCCCATCTGTAAGACGGGGATAATGACAGAACCTATGTCATAGGGCTATCGGGAGGATTGAGGGGAATAGCGTACAGTGTATATGCAGCTTAGGATGCTATGTAGAGTCCTGAAGGAGTCTAGGCAATAGCACTTGGAGGAAACAGCAAAGGCTCTGGAAGTCTAGAAACCCAAGTCTGAATCCCAGCTCTGAACACTTATTGGCTGTGTGATCTTGGCTAAGTCTCTTCCCCTCTGTGAGCCTTGCTTTCATCATGTGTAAGATAGACATGATGGTGCCCTCCGCATGGGGCTCCTGTAAGGACCGGAGAAGAAATAACATGTTCTATACATCCTGGTCCGGGAGGCTGGTTCCTGCTTTGCCTTCCAGTCTCGTCCACTGTACTCCTGCCCACAGATTCATGGTTCTTTGGGGGAGCCTCCAGCTGCTCACGTGGCTCGCTCCTTTTTGTCACTCAGGTCTCCCTAACAACCCGGGTGATATCAACCACCACTCCCCTCATCACTGCCCACTGCCCTGTCCTGTCTTTGTCCTTCTATCCAACTCTATCAAAATCTGTAATTATCTGCTTATTTGTCCATTGATTATTGTCTGTCTCTCTCTATGCTGGATTGTCGTTGTTGATGGCTGTGTGTCTCGGGGCCTAGAAGGGTGCCAGGCATAGAACTTGTACTGAGTATTATACAGTGAAAGAACTGAACAGACTTTTTATCCTACAAGGCCGTGGGGGCTGGGGAGGGGGTGGGAAGATGTCAAAATGGGGGAGGGGACTGTGTTTGCTCTTCAACCTCCACAACCTTAGAAGTCCTAAGGCAGTAAGTCCTATCTCTATTTGCAGAGCTAGAAAACACTGGCTTGAGAGTGATCCAAATGCCAAGTTTAAGTTCAGTGTCTTCACAAGTCTTTATTATCAGGATTGGTGCCATAATTCACTTTCCACTTGAAGTCCCTTCGGTGCGACTCAGAAAGGCCGCTGTGGGGAGCCAGAGGTGACAGCAGAAGCAGAGAAGAGGGTGCATGGGCTTTGGGTGAGGCTGGGGGACGGGATTCCACCAGATCCCTGAGAGGCTTGACATGGTCGCTTGCATTGCCTGTGCAGTAGAATCTAAACCAGCACCAACACTTTGCCATGAAGATTGTGTAGGATCATCCACACAACGCCATGTGGCACGGGGCAAGTGCAGGGTCAATGTTAGCTGATGGTGTTGCCAAAAAACTGTGATGCGGGCCTTTACAAGGAAGCTATTGCAAGGGCTGGCCATCAATTCTCAACAATTCTCATCAGCCCCTTTCTCTACACAAACTCCTAAGACCATTTGCTGTTCTTTCGCAGTGTTTTTCCCTAAAAGGCTGCCCTTGATATCCATCTTTACTGTCTCCTTACTTCATTAAAAAATTTAAAAAGATGAAGTGACAAGACTTGCAAATAGTTTTGTTTTTGTTTTTTTAACCCACTGAGCCACCCAGGCATCCCTGTTTTTTTTTTTTTAATTTAATTTTATTTATTTGACAGAGAGAGATCACAAGTAGGCAGAGAGGCAGGCAGAGAGAGAGAGGGGGAAGCAGGCTCACCACTGAGCAGAGAGCCCGATGCGGGGCTCTATCCCAGAACCCTGAGATCATGACCTGAGCCGAAGGCAGAGGCTTAACCCACTGAGCCACCCAAGTGCCCCTGTTTTTGCTTTTTTTAAAGAAAAGTACAATCACTCATTAGCCCATAGCCTTGCTATTACTCTTTCTTTCTTGCATATTACTTTCCAGATCCTTGGTGGTCATTTTTACCAGCTTTCATGAAAGGAAAAAAAATGCCAGGAGGAACATCCCCCAAATTACTGCCACCAGCCCTCAGCCCCAAAGTGCTCCCAGGGGGCTTTAAGAAGAGAAGGGGGCCTAGGATGGTCAACGAGCGGAGGTGGGGACAGAAGAATTCAGCAAGCCAGCTGGTTAGGGGATGTGGGGTGGGAGTAACTACGCACTGGAGTTTTCTTCCCTAAGGCCACCCTAGGGTGATGCAGAGCATTGTACCTCCTGCCTAGAATTATAGCTTCTTTACCTTCCTGCCCCTGACTCCCACCACCTGGCATTTCTCTGAGTCTACAATGGACTTGCCTTTTCTATCACACTCAAATCAAAGCCAGCTCCTATCCATAGCCCTCAGGACCCTGCATGATTTGACTCTCCTCTCTCTCTAAAACTGTCTCCTTTCCACATCCCCTGACCCTGCTCCAGCCTCGCTAGTCTCTGTTCTGTGCTGCAAACATATCAAGACCTTTCCCCACACACAGATTTTGCACAGGGTGTTCCCTCTGCCGGGAATGCGCTTCCCTCAGGTCCGCCCAGCACTGGCTCTGCCTTACCCTTTGGGTCTCTGTCCAATGTCATTTCTTCAGAGTCCTCCCTGATGACTCCCTCCACAATTACATATCCCACCATTCTTGACTCTTCAACGTCCCATCACTCTCTACCGAAATACCATATTTGCTTCATGGCACTCAAACTCTTCCAAAATTAGCTGTTTATTTGTTGCCTTGCTCACTGGCAATCTCTCCCTCCTGCTATGTAATTGCCATGAGGGCAGGTGTCATATTTATTCTGTTCTGTGCACCGCTCTAACTTGAGATAGACTCTGGCACATAGTAGGTGCTCAAGAAATCTGGCCAGTAAATGAATGAATGACTGGCCACCTAACTTAGGCAGTGCCTTGGAGGTGGACAGGAAGGGGCGCAGCGCCACACTGACCGTGCATCTGGTAGGTGTACGGGCTCTGTCCAGTGGGGGGGGTGCTGAAGCTGGAGCCGTAGCTGAGGAATCCACTCTGGCTGGGGGAATGGTTCAAGCTGTCTTCTGTCTTGATGCCTTTAGAAGGAGGAAAAAGAAGCACCAGGGAAACATGATTAGGATGCTTCCTTGTCACCTACGGAAGAGCTACTGAGTCAAGACCAGCACACAATTTTATCAGCTTCTAAACCAGGAGCTGCAAACTAGTAGCTGGTCAGGCAAAGTTAGCCTATAGATGTATTTTGCGTGGCCCTGCGTATTTTTAAGGAAAATCTGAAATGAGGTCCTTTTGTTTAAAAATCAGGAGATTTCACCAAAAAATTTGGACTTATGGCTTCAGCCGAGCAACAAGACGGTCTAGCTATACCGTGCCTCCATTCCCATGGGGCAACAGACCATCCGGGTAGGTTCCCCAGGGCACCACAAATACTGCACTGTCTCTGAGACATTAATGCTGGTTTTAAGGTATTATTTTTTTTGTTACAGTTGTACTTTTTTTTTTTTTTACACACCCTAGGACATTGTCAAAAGTAGGGAAAGGCAGGTCAAGAGGGGCTCGTATTTTGCACATAGAGTCAGCTTCATTCTTCCTGCCTGGCTCTAAGGGTAAGGAATTTTCAACCTCCTACCTACAGAGTAGCACCACATATGGTTAAAGTCCAGCAGGATTTGAAGGAATGTGTTAAATGAATCATCCTTCCTCAGTAAAGATGCTGCCACTTAACACACTTTCCACTCTTACTGAGTGGAGAACTTGTTTCTCCAAAGGCCACAGTTAAAAATGTGCCCCCTTCCCAGCCAAAGACTGACATGCGTCCCCAAAGCACAGGCACTCATTCTATGAGCAACAGGCTAGAGAAGGGGCTGTATTGAGAGAGGGGGCCTGATCGATCATTAGTATCCCACACATTATATCTTTATTGAAAATGTAATAAACTGTTTATCTTACAGGTGTTAGTGTCTTTTTTTTTTTTAAAGATTTTATTCATTTATTTGACAGACAGAGATCACAAGTAGGCAGAGAGGCAGGCAGAGGGGAGGGGGAGGCAGGCTCTCTACCGAGCAGAGAGCCCAAAGTGGGGCTCGATCCCAGGATTCTGGGATCACAACCCAAGCTGAAGGCAGAGGCTTTAACCCACTGAGCCACCCAGGTGCCCCATAAATAGTGTCTTAATACTGTTTATATCTCTTTAAAGGACGTTTCTAGTTCTGGGGCCAGTTTGGTAACTGTGGTTCCTTCCTTTTCCCCCATTCAGTCTTGTGAACAAAGACAATGCTTCTAAGTCATGGGGGAGCAAAGGAAAGAAGGAGGAAAGTACCTGATTTCTACCCCTCTTTTCTGGAAGAAAAGCCCACCTGTGCATTTAGAGACAGCACTGAGGCTGGCCCGTTGTTCTCTCTTGAGCAACACAGGAAGATGTCAAAAGATTCTGTGAGATAGACATGGGGAAGTCTACTGTATGCTCAGAGTACTGAGTTCTTGAGTTTGGTTCCTGAGTTTCCAATGCCACCCACCATCCAATTCCAAAAGATTCACCTCCTGTTTGGGCAGACTCCCGCTTCTTCGTTAAGAAATTCAGATGTACTCGGGTAGATTGAAAAACACAATCACAATACTTTGCAGCCCCTCTTGTCAACAAGCAGAGTCTATGCTCACACTCCTAGAATCTCCCCTGGCCTTATGACTTGTTTTGATTGGTAGAAGCGGCTGAGGGATGGGAGTTTTGGAGATGGGGCGTCATGCGTCTTTGAAATTTCTACCTCTGCTCTTCTAGAAACCTGAGACCAGCATGCTGTGAACAAGCATAGGATGAAAGCCCAGGTTAAGAGGCCCAGCCATGCCAGCTAACCTGCCAGCCAAATGCAGCTGCATGGGAGAGACCAGGGAGACCTGTAGAAAGCCTACCCAGTCAACCCAAAGAAGCACCAGAGATAACATATCAGGGTGTTGTTTTAAGTGACTAAGTTTTGGATGTAATAGATAAGTGAGTTGTGGTACAGTTAAATAATGGACTATTATACAGCAGTGAAAATTAACTATAGCAGCATGCATGAATGGGGGTAAATTTCACAAACAGAGGTTGGTGGAAAAAGCAAGTATAAGAAGAATGGATACTAGGGGCACCTGGGTGGCTTAGTCAGTTGAGCGTCCGACTCTTGATTTCAGCTCAGGCCATGATCTCAGGGTTGTGAGATCGTGCCCCATGTCAGGCTCTGTGCTGGGCTGAGAATCCCAAGCATTCTCTCTCTCTTTCTCCCTCTGCCCTTCCTACTCCCCCACCCACGGCTGGCTTGCACTCTCCCTTTCAAAAAAAGAATGGATACCAGAGGAAACAATGTATAGAAAGTTGTAAAACATGCAAAATAATACTCCACATAAGCCCACAGCCAAATGTGACCTGTTACCTGTTTTTGTAAATAAAGTTTTATTGAAACAGACACATCTATTCATTTATGTACTATGGCTGCTTCTGCACTTCAGTGGAACAGTGGAGTGGTTGTGATAGACTGTGTATGACCTGCGGAACTAAAAATATTTACTGTCAGGCTCTTCACATAAAAATTTTGCTGACCTCTGTTTTACATAAAGAAATGCAGATGAATGATACACATCAAACCCAGGAGTGTGGGTATCTCTGAGTAGTAAAACAAATAAACCTTTTGTTTTTCACTTCTTAAGTTGGATGGTCAGCTCATGGGCATTTGTGCTATTACTCTTTGTGCTTTTACAGATGTCTTAAATGTTGCATAATAAACTGAGGAAAAAGATACTCAATACCCCTCACCTCCTTGCCTCTAGTTTGCTCAAATGTGTTATTTCCTTGATGCGTTTTCAACAAAAGTAAATAATGCTGTTTGCCAAGCAGCCATGAGAAAAGTTTCCTAACAAGATTCAACAAGGTTTGTCCAGACAATGAGCAAACACTGCTTACTCAGGCACAGGCGCACGTGAAGGGAAACGGCTTTTCATCTTCCCTGTCATTATTCAGTGACTTGAACGTTCCAGGTGTGTGTGGCAGCTTGGGCCCTACAGCACTGACTGAGCAGTAGATCAAGGGCTGACAAATTAGGGTCTTCGGACCAAATCTGACTCACTTCCTGTTTGTGTAAATAAAGTTTTATTGGAACACAGACACACTCATTTGTTTACATATTGCCTGGCTGCTTTCACACTAGGGTAGTAGAGCCGAAGAGCCCTACAGTCCTCAAAGCCAGATGTAACCCTCAGGACCTTTGCAGAAAATGGTAGCTGACCTTTGATAGAGACAACCCAATTTAATCTTCACGAAAACCGTGAGGAGGCCAGGCTTGGCATCCCTCCCACTGTACGAATGAGGAGACAGAGGTGGCTTGCCCGGTGTGTTAGGACCAGCAAGTGGCAGAGGTGGTGTGTGAGGCCAGGACATGCCCTCTTACCACCTGCCATGCTTTGTCTGGGAACAGGGCTACTTTTCTCCTTGACAACGAAAAATAATACGGCTTCATTTTCCTTGGCTCTCAGCCAGGTGGGGTAACTTAGTGTGATTTTATCACAAGCCTTCCAGCATAGGAGGGACAGAAAGTTGGAAATGGTGCCCACACCTGTTGGCAGAGGTCTGTCATTGGTAATCCCATTGGTAATCCCATTGGTAAGCCCCCAGCATTAACAGGCAGCGGTTCGGGCAGCGGAGCTCAGTGGTTAAGAGCTTGGACTCCGGGGCTGCTTGGGTTTAATGCCGCGGACCAGCTGGACGACTCTGGGCGATTTAGGTACCCTTTCTGGTAAGGACCCAGAGCACTGAGGGCCTTAGGGTGGCAGCAGCTCTCTGCTGGGGTGACTGTTACCAACGCCTGGCCTGTTGCTCCCCCAGGACACATCACTCCCACATCTAGAATTGCTCCTGTGTCTGCCTTGCCCCAGGCCTCCACCATTACCTGGTCCATCCGCTTCCTCAGTCTCCACTAGCCCGCCTGCTTCCCTTTTCCTTCCCTCCGATCTAGGCTCCCTACAGTGGCCAAAGTGATCTTGAAAAAACCCAGATTGTAGAATAGAGCCCTCTGCTTATAAACCCATCAGTGAGTTCCCGTTTCACTTGGAATAAAAATCCCAAATCCTCCCCAGGCTTCCAGGGCTCTGCCCACCTCTCCTACCTCATCTCCCACTGTGCTTTCGCTACTGGGCTTCTTGGACTCGCCAAATTCCTCCTCATCTCAGGGGCCTTCCCATGGGCGATCCCCCTGCCTTGATGCGGTCTCAGTTCTTAGCTGAATTAGCTCCTCATCTAAAAGCCCTCCCTGAGGTTGGATCCGAGATGAAGTCTTCCTTCTTCTGTTCTTTCTCATGACCTACTTCTCTTCCTTCTGTCACACAATCATAGTTTGAAACACATATTTTTAAATCTTTAATTTTTTTTCTCCCTTTAGGCTGGGGGTTGCAAACTCAAATGTCTTCAGAGGACCAGCAGATAATTCAAATGAGTCATGTGGGCTGGGTGGGGAGCATGATGAATTTAGGCTAATGGGCTCAGCCCTACTCAGAACCACCTATTCCCAACACAAAAACTGCGGGGTCAGTGCTGCCAGATCATCTCTCTTTTTAAAGACATTAGAAATATAATTTTTTATGTTAGCGTTTCACATTTTAAAGTTGGCAATTAGTTTTTAAAATGTCGAGTGTATTTTATAGGTTAAGAGAGCTACCCACATTACCCATTGGCTTTCACTTTTCAACCTCTGTTCCAGACTATAAGCTCCAGGAAGGGCCCAGCTCTGCTTTGTTGACCTCTACTGGCTAGCACATGACCCAGTGTCATGAAGGAATGAATAAAAGAACACAGGAAGAGAGCAGAGGTAGAGAGGGAGAAGAGGGCAGGAAAAAAAAATACAAGATTGGGTCTCTGCACTCAAGCCATACCATCTGGTTGGGAAGATGACATGAGATGTTAATGTTAACAGTTGAGGACACTGAGGACTGGGGAGATCAGAGGCAGGTGGGCCTGGAAGCTAGGTGTCCTGCCTACCAATCCTACATTCTGTCTCCTAGACATCTGTGGTTTCTACCTACCCACTTTCCTCACATTCAGATCTGTTCTTTTTCTTGAGTGAGCTTGCCCTGACTCCTGGTTCCATAGGTGGACATATGGCCCAATGTGGCCATCCAGAGCATTCTATCTTCTCTGTCCCAGTATCTGGGTCAGCGATGGCTGTGGGAGTCCAGTCAGAGTAATCCTTGGGACAGTGCAGGAAGTCCCAGATGAGAGAAGCTGTCTTTTGCGGGGGAGTTACAACTTGGCACTGTTGAGGCTGTCTTCGGCACCTCAGTGGGACGGCCTGTCTGAGACTGATGCTAGCCTTCCAAAGCGAAGCAGAGAAACTGAAGCCTCATATTATCACTTGAGTATCTGAATTTAGTGCTGCCTAAAGCTAGTACCCTTAGATTGTTCAGTTATGCTTGCAATAAACACCCTATTTCCTTATGCTAATTAACACTGGGTTTTTGTCAAATGACAAAAGGGCTTTTGGTTGATACATGAGTTATGATGGGAAGGACTAGCATGAGCCTGTGTGATAGTTAATTGGATGTGTCACCCTCACTGGGCCCCAAGGTGCTCAGACATTGGTCAAACATTGTTCTGGGTGTGTCTGTGTGAGAGCTCTCTGAAGGAGATTAACATTTGAATCTGTAGACTGAATAAAGCCGACTGCCCTCCCTAAGGTGGGTGGGCCTCATCTCATCAATTGAAGACCTGAATAGAACAAAGGGCTGAGTAAGAGGGGACTCCTCCTGCCTGAGCACTTGAGCTGGGACATGGGTCTTTTCCTGCCTTCAGACTGGAGCTGAAAATCCAGCCCTTCCTGGGTCTTGTCATCCTGGCATCCATTGACTTTCCTTTGAGAGAACCATCTCTCCCTCAGATACAATCCACATACTTCAGCTTCCTTATTTCTAGTACTTTCACTTCCTTGCCCAGACGGAAGCATTGCCATGTGACCCAACTGGCCAATGAGGGCCCCTAGGGATTCTGGTGGGACTACTGGGAATTAAATTTCTGTTTTCCCTAAGCCAGCTAGTGTTGAGTTTCTTAGTCTTGCAATCAAAAGAGGCCTTGATATCGTTTGCTGAACTAGGACCACATTTAAATGTGTCTGTCCTTTCCCTCTATTTCCAGTCCAAACCTAGGCTGGCTGCATTTGCCATTTTGCATTTAACTGAGGCAACAGGACAAAAGAAAGACCATGATATTGGGGACCACAGCGGGAAAGCCAGGGCTTGGTCAGGTACTCACTGTAAGAAGGGATTCCGTAGGCTTGTGCTGGGGGTGGGTAGGTGGTGTAGGGGGCAGCCTGCTGGATCCCCGCACTGTACTGTGTCTGGCCGTAGGCTGCCATGGCCGTGGTGGGCTGGCTGGGCAGGACGTGTGGGCAAGGTCTGCAGGGAAAGAGACAAGATTAAATCTCCAATGCTAGCCCAGCATCCCTTCGCCCTTATTTTCCTTTGCGTATTGACTCTTTCCAGGGCAGAGACAACTTACATGTTCATCAGATCCCATTTCGTTTTCCTC
Organism: Taxidea taxus jeffersonii; assembly: GCA_003697995.1. Taxonomy (NCBI): domain Eukaryota; kingdom Metazoa; phylum Chordata; class Mammalia; order Carnivora; family Mustelidae; genus Taxidea; species Taxidea taxus. The sequence continues at coordinate 70,302 of ML098827.1, forward strand.
TTCTGGGGCATCAGGAAGATTTTTTTTATTATAATTTTTTAATTTTTTATTAACATAATGTATTATTAGCCCCAGGGGTACAGGTCTGTGAATTGCCAGGTTTACACACTTCACAGCACTCACCATAGCACATACCTTCCCCAATGTCCATAACCCCACTACCTGCTCCCTACCCACCAGGAAGATTTTATTTCTTGTCTGCCTTGAGTCAGATCCACCATGGGACCGGATTCCTTCCCATAGAATGTATAAGCCTCTCCCAGTTCTGGCTCATAAAACCATCCCCTGCGACCCTCCTGTCCTCTCTCCTCTTTTGGCAGCAACTGTCAAGATTGAGGGGACAGATGTCTAGTATGGGTTATGTCCCAGATCCTGCATCAGCACCTAGAGGACAGCTGCCCTGGGGAGTTTCTTTCAGTCCACACTGAACTTTCGGTGAGCCACAAGCAAGCCTTTGTTGTGTGATGTCACTGCGTCTATACCACTAATGACCGCAGCCTCTCTGTCCTATCTTATCTACTCTAACTTAGATACCTTCCCAGCTGATGCCTTGCTCTTAGCCAAGGGGTGGGCTCACGATGGAAGAGCATCCAATCACGTGCTGTCCTGGGAATTTAAATCTGGGGCTGATTGGTTCATTCCAGTAGCAAGTAAAGGCTCTGTCTTCGTACCTTCCTGTTGCTTGGATCCCAGAAGCTATCCTTTTCTTGGTCTTTCTCAAGGTCTGATTATTCTGCTCTCACTGACACTGCAAGCTACTCCGGATTTTCCAAGAAAGTTCTTTTGGGCGGACATCAGCTGGAGCCTATATTCTGTTACATGTAACCCCAAAACACAATTGGATTCTGCTCTCCCTGGTGAATGACAGGTTCCACGAAGGCCTAGGATTTAAAGGGCTGCTTCCTAAGATATCTGTAATGTAATGAGAGCTTCCAATCACTGTGTTTTTACTCTGGGCTCGAATTGTGTCCCGTAGGCCCGACACATGTAGTGTAGCTCACTGGACACTCACATCAACTCCCTGGGGTGGGGTCTCTTGTAACTCCCATTTTCGAGAAGAGGAAACCAAAGCTGAGAGACATGAAATCACAGCTAGAAAGTGGGGGAATCTAGAATTTAAACTTGGGCTCTGATTCCAGTGTCCCCACTTGTAACTGTGCTGCTTTTCACTGACAGGACTGAAACTAACCCCACCCTACAGGGAGCAATGTCAAGGCAAGGTGGGCTGTTCTAGCAGGACGGGGACAAGATGGTGGCCCAGGAGACAGAGGCAGTCCTTGGATCCATGGATATAATGTCTTTGGCTAGTGCAGCTGATTTTCTTGAAATTTGAATTCATCACTATTATTTTCAAATCATGAGGTTTCTCTCTTCCTCTCTCTCTCGCACACACACCCCACAAAGCAGAGGCTTCAGCAAGCCTAGGTTTGCACTCCTGCATGACATTATCAATAGATCCGAGCAGTGGCCACTTCTCTATCACATTCATCTAAAACATCCCCTCCAGGGCCCACCTCCTTTAGTGTTAAAAACAGCTAAAAATTGTTGTACCCTTATGTGCCAGGCACTGTCCTAATTCCTTGCTGTGTATTGGCTCATTTAAGCCTCATAACAACAATGACAACCCCTGGAGGTGGTTACTGTTTCTAATCCCATTTTACAGATAAGGAAACCCGAGGCTGAGAGAGACTAAGGGCCGTACTAAGTGTGCACGGCGGACACAGAGGCCGTGCCCTTCACCACTCCATGGGGCCACTCTCTCCTGTGAGCTCCCACACCTGGCGCAAGGGCGGTCTGCACCCGACATCCCGTATCTAGCTGCTCTGCCAGTAGATGGTAGTGAGATCCCCATCTCTGCACCGGCTTCCGTTCTGGTTACATCTCTTTGGTTAAAACCTGTTCATTTCCGGACTTCCTCTTCCATAAGAAGCCTCATGGCAGGTGTGAGATGGGTACAAAACTTCACAGAATTACAAAAAGATGTTCTCCTGCCCTTCTTTCTTTTGGACTATTACTGTGATAGACAGTGGGGGGAACTTGTTCCAAAGTGCGTGACTTTAACTCAGAGATCCCAGACCCGGTCCTGGAGGGTTTTATCCGCCAGTGTTCCCGCTCGGAGCAGTGCCCAAGGATGCGTCCCGAGGGTCAGGACTTAGTGCTGAGCACAGAACCTTCTCTGACCCTGCTCCCTGTAAATTTACACCTGTCCTCGGAACTAGAAGATGGCAATTCCCAGCAATCCACTCCCGCTTCCCATCAGAAGCCCTTTCCCCCTTGCAGATTAAACTGGGCGGGGCTATAGTGAAAACCTAGAGAAAGAGGAGCAGAACCCCGAGGCCTTGAAGAAAAGTTTAGGTACATCTGACAGACCTCTGTTGCTACTAAGCACCTTCAAAACACCTGCAGGGAAAGGAAGGCTGTGAAAGGGTGCTCCTTCTAAGCAGCTTTTCTGGTGTTGTCAAGGGAGGCGCACGTCCGCATCGGGGGGAGCTGACCCTCTAGACCGAGGCATCTTGGCCACCCGGCCGGGAGCACTATAGGCTTCCCAGGCTGCAGGCTGGCAGCTCCCCAAGGCCTCTCAGGGAGCCATGGGCATCAGGAAGCTGGCTCTGCCCCGTGCGCATGGTGCCGCTGGTGTAGCACTGATGCTGCCCGCCCATGGGAGGGGGTCTCTGCTTTACTGGCCTGCCTCCTCCCTTGGATGGGCAACTCCCCGAGGGCAGGGGTCCTGCCTCACCCATCTCCGGGACTGGCATCCCCTGTAGAATGTGGCCTGAAAGAGGGCTGGGTGGGTGTTAGGGCCGGAAGAGAGGAACAAAGAGGGAGGAGGAGAGGGGGTTAGGTGAGAGGGGGGCAGAGAGAGCAGGACGAAGGGAGGGGAAAGAAAGGAGGGAGGAACAGAGGGAGGGACGTGGGACCAAGGGAGGGTGGGAAGAACTGACGAAGAGTCTGCCCAGGAGAGGAGAGGAAGGGGAGGGAAAGAGAAGGAAAGATTAACATAAAGAACCAAGAGAAGAAGGGAGAAAACAGCCAACACTCAACACTCTGCTCCAGGCTTCATTCTAAGCCCTTCAAACATGTTCTAGCCCACTTCATGGGGGCAGGCATCGTGAGGGTCCCCCTTTTAAGGATGGGGAGACTGAGGCCCGTGGAGTCACGTGCTCACGGTGGCTCAGCTGGGAAGTGTTGGTGCTGGGATTCCCCTCTGGGGACTCTGGCCCCAGAGCCTTTGCTTGGCAAGGTGGAGAAAGCAAGGGAGGAAGAGGAGCTGGGCCAGGGCGCTCACCTTGTGAAGAGCTGAGACACACTCTGGGAGGCTGATGTGGTGACGCCTGGAGGGAAAAGAAAAATTGGAAGGGCTTTAGCGGTCAGAGTGACGACCCACAAAAGCTGTGACTTTAGATGCTGACCTGAGTGGGAAGAAACTCAGGGAATTGCTGCCAGGGACTTTCTCAACCACAAAAGCTCATCCAAGGCACACCATTTGAGCACTTTTCCTTCTTGAAAACCCTTTCTGGGTGACTGCTGTCTCCAGGTACTAATGGAAGGACCACATGTGAAGGGTCTAGAGCATCTTGAAACATCAGAGGAGAACACTCTCCCTTACGCCTTACATGGTCGGGGACACTGAGGCCAAAGGGACAGAAAGAACATGCTCGAGCAAGGTCACATAATTAGAGAGCGGCACAGCTGGGACCTGACCCAGGTTTCCTGACGTCCAGTCTGGTGCCATTTCCACTTCTCAGTAGAGAGCTGCTCTCTTCCCTGCCTCAAAGGCAGCACCAAGGACCTGAGAATAGCAGACACCAGCTGGTTTTGATTAGCAGATAACCATTTCCCTTCTTCCGATGACATCACCTTGATGTTCCTCTCCCACCGTAGTTTCGGTCGATGGGGTTCAGGTGGGGCTGGCCCCAGCACTCAGGGGAAGGCACATTTTGGCTCATCTCCTAGGCTCCAGCTAGGGTGTGGAAGGACAGAAGGAAGACAGAAGGGGCCTGGGCTCCTCACTCAAGTGTATCCCTGGGCACAATGCATGCGACCGTCAGTGGGAGACAATAATGCAAGAGGGGATGAACAGGTGGTGGAATTAAGCTGGGAGGGAGATTTTCAAGAGGCTAATTTTACAAATGGACAGTCCACTGGGGACTGCACTCTGTCATCTTTTTTTTTTTTTAAGATTTTTTATTTATTTATATGGCAGACAGAGATCACAAGTAGGCAGAGAAGTAGGCAGAGCGAGAGGAGGAAGCAGGCTCCCTGTTGAGCAGAGAGCCCGATGCGGGGCTCGATCCCAGAACCCTGGAATCATGATCTGAGCTGAAGGCAGAGGCTTTAACCCACTGAGCCACCCAGGCGCCCCTGCACTCTGTCATCTTTAACAGTGCAACTCAATGTCCTTACAGGGAAGCCCTGGCAAATACCAGAGAACATATCTGATTGTATCAGCCTGCTGACTCATGCTCCCTTGTGTGCAGGGCAGTGCCTATGTTCTGGGGTTCATGGCTGGGGTATCCCCGTGTCTCTTGAGAAATGCCCCAAGGTCTCCAGAGCTCTGAGCCTCTCTAGCCCTGGTGCTGGAGGCTCAGAACAGCAACTTGCAATTCCAACTCTATGATTCAGTAGCAATGAGACTTCAAGCAGCTTGCCTCGAGTCTCTGGACCTCAGTGTTCCCTCCTGTGAAATGAGAAAAGCTGATCCCACGAGGCTGTGGGTGGTTTAAATGCGAAGATGATGATGACGTCTGTCATTTACCCGGTGTCTATTATGTGCCAAGCTCTCTTCTAAGTCTGTAACCTGGATTAGTGATTGTTAATTCTCATAATCACCCCACGAGGGGCTTCTAGTCATACCTCCATGTTACAGATTAAGAGCACAGAGAGTTTAACTAACTCACCCAAGGCCATGGAGGTCAGAAGGGGCGGATCGGTGATCTGGACTCTGGTGGTCTGGCCCCGGGGCACTGCAGCCCACGCTGGCTCTCATCCTAAGGACAGCCACCAGTGTCCACGTAGGAGCTCGCTTCATGCGAGGCCCTGTGCTAACTGCTCATATGCGTGACCTCACTCAGTCCTTGCTACAATGTTACAAGGTAGGTGAAGTCACTGTCCCCACTGTACAGATAAAGAAACAGGGGAAGACTAAGGACCCTGCTCAGGCCACATAGCCTGAAGGCACTGGAACTGGGACTTGAATCCCAGGGCCATGTGAGTCCCAAGTCCATTCCCTGAACTGCCTCCCTGGCTGAGTCAAATTCTGTTGGGGTCCCAGCCCCCCGGGGTCAAGAGTAGGAGTCCTGAGGCCCATTCAGGGACTAACAGCTGGAGCCAAATAATAAAATCAAATAGACAACAGCAGCATGTATTGCCCAGAGTAAGAAGGGTCTGGGTGAGATTTTTGTTCCAGTTATAGACATGAGAATGTGCTATGGGGTGTGTGGGGGGGGGGGGGCACAGGCGTGTGTGTGTGTGTGTGTGTGCTGAGTGGCATGCAAAAATACATTTCTTACTATGTGTTGAGAACAGCCGTGGTCTAACGTCAAGGAAAGTGCTTTAGATGCTCCCTCAATGCTACTGTCCCTAGTTGGGGTGTGCAGCCCCAGGCAGGACCTCCAGCACCCGTCCTCATCCTCCCCCAGGACTAGAGAATGAACTGCCTCATTCGGAAGCAGCCACAATGTCATTATTGGTAAAAGCCCATGATCTCAATGCATTTGGTAATGCATAAGTTACTGAATTAAACATTTTGAATATGTTTTCTTAAATAAATATGTAAATATTCATAAAAATCGCATCTTATGGAAACATTCCTATGGGCTCGGATGAACTTGGCGTTCTGTAAATTTGAAGCATCTCTCTGCCCCAGTCTCTGTGCTGTGATTTGCATGTTTGCCTCACTCCAGCTTCCCCTGCTCTGAATTGCTGAGCAACCTGGCTTCCCCACGTGGGCAGGTCTCCCTCTCCTGCTATGCAAACCTATAATCCTCTCCCCTTCCCACCCCAGCATAACCCCAGACGACTGTGCAAGTGAGAGATGGGTATTCAGTTAAAGATGTGCCTTCTACAGGCTGTAAGACTTTTGAAAAACACAGGCTTTTATCTTTTGTGGGTGGGTATCATATTGAACTTTCCATCCCAAGAGACCTGGGCAGGGAAACCTAGAAAATGAGTACATTATATATGGAACGACCCCCTTCCTCCTTCCCTACCTGCCACCCTTCCCTTCTGCCTTTTACTCTAGGTGGCAATGCTGTACGCCTCATTGGAAATCCTGATGGCTTGTGACAAGGTGGGGCTTTCAAGCTCCTTCCTTCTTCTGGGGGCTTCGGTGGGACTGTGTCAAGGATGGGGGTGCTCAGTGCTTTGGGCGCGGAGGGGAGGCAGAGACTTGCCAGGAGCGGAGAGCTTCTCTTTCCGTCCGGTGCTGCTGCTGTGGCTCAAGGCTATGCCCTTGGAGGTCGTGAGGATGTCATCGTCTGAAAACTAGGAAGTGGGCCCGATGGGACAATCCTGTGGGCAGTGCCAGCCCCCGTGTGACATCACGGCTCAAGTCGTAGGTGACAACCTAGACCTTGGTACAGCCCAGGACGGCTTTCGGTGATTCCCCCAGAGGCCCGCTTCACTACTTTCTGAATGCCACTGTACCTGACAGCTTTGTCTGGATGGTAGTCTGAGCCAGAGAGACCCACTGAGGGTGGAACGCAGGAGGCCAGGCCCCTGAGCTCTCCATGCAGCAGAGGAACAATCCCAGCCAGAGCCGTGTGGGTGCCGTTGTTGCGTGCAGGCACGATGCTCTGGCCAGCTGCATGACCATGGTACCACAGTTTTCCAGAGGGGCAGACAGTAGGGGGACCGTGGTCATGAGTCCCTGCGTGATGCCAGAGTGTTATAGAGTCCGGCAGTGGGAATAGAGGGAGCACAATCTAGGGAGAGGTCATACTCCTCATGGTTACCCCAACACCAACATGGGGCCACCGGCACAAGGGGCAGGTGACCCTTCGACTGCACTCGTCAAGTGAGCCCCCAGCATCTTCAGGGTGCCGGAAACATTATATTCAGAAGCTGCAGCGGCCCACACTCCTACTGGTGGGGTCTAGAGCCTGGACTTGCACTGACCACAGCTTCTTGTTCTCAACCTTGTTAGTGCCACTGAACTTGCCATGATGGATGAGGCTGAGGTCAATGGGGCATCAACCATATCCATGTTGCCAGAGGTGAAACCAGCCCTAGTGACCTGACCCTAGGTAGCCAATCTCCAAGTCTCACCACGTGTTTTGGGAGATGTGGTTGACACATAAAATGGGACAGCTAGCTCTCAAGGGGGGAGAGACAGAGCCTCCTCCATTTAATTCTGAATTTAAAACTCTTAAGTCTCCTCTTCCTCCCCAGCTTCCCATGGGTAAAGGGAGAAGGATTAGCTAAACAGATGGCGACAGCCTCTGGAATGAGCTCATTCATTCATTCCTTCATTGACTCATTCACTTATTCGTTACCTACCCGCACCAGGCATGTGCTAGGAACCGGGTTATAACAATGAACTAAAGCAGTCCAGAACTGCCTAAGTGGGGAAGATGGATGGCAAACAAAGGATTATGCAAATAAGTGCTTAATTATAATGAGAACAAGTGCAAAGGAAGAAAGTGGATGATACAGAGCAGTGCACCTGGTGCCTTACCCTGCATAGGACTCCCTGGGGACCTTGTGAAAATGCACACTCCCAGCCTGCAGGTCAAGAAAGATCCCAGGTGAAAACAGTATGGAGGTTCCTCAAAAAAATTAAAGCTAGAACTACCCTATGACCCAGCAATTGCACTAGTAGGTGTTTATCCAAAGGATGCAAACGTAGTGATCCGAAGAGGCACGTGCACCCCAATGTTTATAGCAGCAATGTTCACAATAGCCAAACTATGGAAAGAACCGTGATATCTACAAACAGATGAGTGGATAAAGAAGATGTGGGGGTAGATATACAATGAATATTATGCAGCCGTCAAAAATGAAATCTTACCATTTGCAATGACATGGATGGAACTAGACATATAATGTTAAGCAAAATAAATCAATCAGAGAAAGACATATACCAGATGACTTCTGTGGAATTTAAGAAACAAAACAGATGAGCATAAGGGAAGGAAAGGAAAGATAAGATGAAAACAGAGGGAGACAAACTATAAGAGACTCTTAACTCTAGGAAACAAACTGAGGGTTGCTGGAGGGGAGGTGGGTAGGGGGATGGGGTCACTGGGGGCATTAAGGAGGGCTCATGATGGAATGAGCACTGGGTATATCCAACTGATAAAAGACTAAATTCTACCCCTGAAACTAATACTACACTAGATGTTAACTAACTTGAATTTAAGTGAAATCCTGAAAAGAAAAAAAAGAAAGAAAAAAGAAAGCTTCCCAGTGAGATTGACACAGGAGGTCAGGAAACCACACTTCTGAGCAGCGAGAGTTTGGCTACAGGCTAAGAAAACCCCTGCGAATCATTAAAAAGTATCCCAATTCCAGGTTCAGAAAAAGAAATCTCCCTTCTAGAAGTCACAAACTCAAATGCATATGGGTCCCAGTAGACAATATAGATGAGCAAGTCATAAGATCTGGTTTTTAAAATAAGGCAAACAGGGGCACCTGGGTGGCTCAGTGGGTTAAAGCCTCTGCCTTCAGCTCAGGTCATGATCTCAGGGTCCTGGGATCGAGCTTCACATCGGGCTCTCTCCTCGGTGGGGAGCCTGCTTCCCCCTCTCTCTCTGCCTGCCTCTCTGCCTACCTGTGATCTCTGTCAAATAAATAAATAAAATCTTTTAAAAAATAAATAAAATAAGGCAAAAAAAGCTAGGTCTACGTGCGTGAATTCACACTTGTGCGTGACTGTGTGAAGAAACTTGTGCAGGGGCCTTCATACTTCATTCCTTCATCTGGGCCTTCATGCACCTGCTCTGGGTGGGCCAGATCTACCACCCAAATCTCTCTAATTTGTCCACTTGAAGTTCTTCCCTAAAAAAGCACACAGCGTTAAGGGATCAGACCCAAATTCAAATCCTGTGGCTGAGGCAAAATAACCACGTGACCTTGTGCCTGTCCCTTCCTCTCTCTAAGCCTTGGTTTCCACATCCACAAGATGGGACCATACCTCACACCTGCAGAGCTGCTGCTGGCATTGCAAAGGCAGGTACCTGACAAGGGCTCCATGGGCAGAAGCTCGTATTAGCTTCCCGTTCTCATGGGGCCCTTGCTTAAGCCACTTGAATCCATGAGCCCAATTTGAATGTTCACACTTTTTTACCTCTCCCTGGGAGAACTGAGAAGCTAATAATGATTCTGAAAGCAGCAGCCACTACTATGTTGCCTAATTTGACCCCAGGGGCCTGCTTCTATGATCCCCACAGGATGAGACCATTTCTAGTGCGAGATGTCTTGAGGCAGGTCTTTGCTATGAAAGCTCCAAGTCTACTAGCCGAATCAGCTCATCTCCTCTGTATGGGTGGTTTAAAGTGCTCTCAGGCCAGGGATAAGGACAGCAGGAGAGAGCACTGTGTTAGGAGTCCAGAAGTGCTAACCCCAGTTTTGACTCTTTTTGAGTGGCTATGTGACAGTGAACGAGGCATTTGTCCCTTGGAGGGGTGTTCCTGAGGACCACAAGGAACAAGACCAGGATATCTCAGAGTGCGAGGATTTGAGAGGGTACATAAATATACACTCTTCTATTTAAACCATCACTGATTTTTTTTAAAGATTTTATTTATTTATTTGACAGACAGAGATCACAAATAGGCAGAGAGACAGGCAGAGAGAGGGGAGGAAGCAGGCTCCTCGCTGAGCAGAGAGCCTGATGTGGGCTCTATCCCAGGACCCAGCGATCATGACCTGAGCCGAAGGCAGAGGCTTAACTCACTGAGCCACCCAGGCGCCCATAAACCAACACCGATTTATCTAAATGCATATATTAGAACCACAGCAAGACTATCAAAGGCAATACTTTTCATTTCTGGAACACGTGTTAAGTCATCCTTTTAAAATGAATATACTGGGGCGTCTGGGTGGCTCAGTGGGTTAAAGCCTTTGCCTTCGCCTCAGGTCATGATCTCGGGGTCTTGGGATCGAGCCCCGAATTGGGCTCTCTGCTCGGCAGGGAGCCTGCTTCCCCTTCTCCCTCTGCCTGACTCTCTGCCCAATTGTGATCTCTCTCTCTCTCTGTCAAATAAATAAATAAAATGAATGTACTGAAAGGGAATTGTTTTGAAGAAAAATCGGTAAGCCAGCAACAGGAGAGGTGGTACCCATACACCGCAGAGAGTGGCTGGAGAAGGTGGGGAGTCCCAGAGACATTGCCAGGGGCAAGAGCTCTTCATGTAGGGAAGGCGCTCAATAATTAATAATCACCCGTGCCCTTTCTCATAAAGAGGGGATTGGCAATTTCCTTCACACTACACCAACACCCCCAGAGTGGGATTTCTGTTCTGTTTGGGTAGAGGTTGTTCTGGGTGCTGAGGCCCCCAGGAAGCCAGCTGGGGAAGGCTACAGGGTGGGAGAGTTGAAGCTGATCTGAGTCTCCCCAGGTGAGGATTTGGGCAGGAGTCTGGGAAGCTCCACCTGACTGGGATGAGATGAATCAAAACCTCCCAGCTCTGGAGCTAGAACCGGTGACATGGGAACCGAAAATCAGACTCTATCATGCCCAGCGCAGAGGAGGAACAGGAGGTCTGAGAGTACACAGCCCAACTTGTCCTGTGAGCAAGTCTTACCTCTCAGAGGAAGCCCTTAATGAGATGATAACATTGGCTTCTGCAAAGTGTATCTCTCTCTCTCTTTTTTTTTGTATCAGCATTTTATTTTTTAAAAGATTTTTATTTATTTATTTGACAGAGATAGTACACAAGTAGGGGGAGCAGCAGGCAAAGGAAGAGAGAGAAGCAGGCTTCTCACTGAGGAGAGAGTCCGATGCAGGACTCGATCCCAGGACCCTCGAATCATGACCTGAGCTGAAGGCAGCAGCTTAACCAACTTAGTCACTCAAGCACCCCCATACCTGCATTTTACTTATTTATTTATTTTTAAAAGATTTTATTTATTTATCCAATGGGCAGAGATCACAAGTAGACAGAGAGAGAGGAGGAAGCAGGCTCCCTGCAGAGCAGAGAGCCAGATGTGGGGCTTGATTCCAGGACCCTGGGATCATGACTCGAGCCAAAGGCAGAGGCTTTAACCCACTGAGCCACCCAGGCGCCCCCATACCTGCATTTTAAACAAAAAAGTTTTCTTTATTCACTTTTGCTTCCTTAGTTCTGTAACATTTTTTCCTCTCCTTCCAGAAGACAGGATATAATTCAAATCCAATTTTCCCTTGAATAGTAATGAATGATAGCTAATATTTCTCAAGCGGTTTCTATAAGCCAGACACTGTGCTAGGGACTGCATGAGACTTATCTCTATTGTTTTCCATAACAGCCCAATGAGAAAGTTACTATCTGTATTTTACAGATGGGGAAATTAAGGAAACTTTATTAAGGATTCAAAGCTAAATCAGCCTCAGGTTATCTGTGATCCTCAAGACCACCCTGTATTCATTCATTCATTCATTCACCCATTCACCCAGCGATCCATCCATCTACCCACTCATCCACACATCTGTCCTCCATTCATCCATCCATCCTCCCATCCTTGATCCATTCATCCACTCACACATTCATCCATCCTCCATCCATCCACATCCATTCTCCTCCCGTCCATCCATCCTCCAGCCAGCCACGAGCCTTCCCCCCATCCACGCATCCGCCCTCCACTGATCCATATCCACGCTCCACCCATCTACCCTTCCTCCATCCATCCATCCATCCATCCATCCTTTACTTTTCCATCCATTAATCTATCTACCTATCTACCCATTAACAATTTTTAAGGATCTACCATGGGTCATAGACTGAGCTGTGTGCTAATCAGGGACAATAATTTAAATACATATCTAGGAATAAAAAACTGTCCTTGTCCTGGAGGAATTCACCATCTAAAACAACTGTTCTCAATGCTGGTGCACAGTAAACCCATCTGGAGAGCTTTAGAAAAATTCCATTGCGTGGGTCATACTTCTGACCAATTAAATCAGATTCTCTGGGTGTGGGATCTGGACATGAGCCTTTTTTAAACTTCCCAGGAGATTCCGGTGTGCAGCCAGATTTAAAACCAGTGCAGAAGCCTTGTTCTCAGGGTGTGGTCTTTGGGCCAGCAGTATCCGTATTACCTGGAACGTGTCAGAAACACAAATTCTTGGGCCCCAGACCAAACCTTTACTGAATCAGCAATGCTAGGAGTGGGGTCCTGCCATGTGCGCACTAAGAAAACTTGCATAGTGATTCTGATGCACAACCGAGCTAACCCCTCGCTCCTCAGAGTGGCTGGTGAAGCCCAGCATCGACATCACCCGGGCGGCCTATTAGAAATGCGGATTCTTAGGCTGGATCAGGGTCTGCAATTTAACAAAGTCCCCGACTGAGTCTATGCACATTAAAGAGGGAGAGACACGGAGCTAACCTCTACTGAGCGCTTTCTAACCACCGGCCCACCTGCAGGTCACCCTACCACATCCCTGCTTTACTTCCTCATAGAAACCACCACCATCTGAGATCCCTTATTGGTTTAAAAATTCAGTACCTGTCTCTTCCACCAGAAGAGAAACTCTGGGAGGGGGACTTGTGGGTCTCTTCCACCTTTATATCCCCCCCACCCACACCAGGTGCTGGCTCACAGCAGGCATTCTGGAACAATTGACTAAACACATGCAGCCAACATATCTTCATTATCCAGGTGAGGACACAGGCTGGCGGAGAATAGGAATTTGGTCAAGGTCACACGGGGGGCAAGTGACAGAGCTGGGATACACACCGAGCTCAGGCTGAGCCCAAAGCCTATAGGATGTGGGGTGCAGCGACCATGGGGAGATGCTGAAAGTGCCTCTGGGAGCAGAGTGACCTGCAAAGGCCCTGAAGGCAGGCAGTAGGGGGGTCCCCGGCGCCTCATGTCCAGCAGGTACATCAAACTACCAGTTGACCCCATGGCTGCAGAAATGGAGGAATGAACGAGAATCTACCAACCAGCCGGAGGGGCTCGGGAGGTTTTGCGATGAGGCTGAGGCGGAGTCTGTAAGGCCAGGGAGGGGAGCCCTGTGACGCGGCCCCCTCCACCTCTCAGCCTCTTGCCTAGAGCAAGCAGCAGGCACGACGATACCCCTAGCGTTGTCTGTAAGAGCAAAAAATTACAGATAACCTCATGTTCCTCCCCAGGGGGACGGCTTCACGAACCGGGCACCGTCGTTCTTCGGTGTGTCATTCGGTCAAACAAAAAAGAGGTAAATCATTACTTAATGGGTCCTGAGTGAGCACAGCAAGTTATGACAAATATGTATTATATGAGCGATAGCTTTTGTATTTGATTTTTTTCCAGCGATGCTGTAATTTCTATGGTAAACATACACGTTTAAATATATAAAAATATACACACCTAAGTCACATAAACACATGTTGATACAGACGTGACTGCTTACAAAACGGCCTTGACATACACACAAAACAGGTCACGGGGAAGGGAAGAGACACCGATCTCGGGTAGATGTGGCCCAGTGTTTCACGTCTTTGTGTTTCTGTATTGGCTGGTGAGCAGAAACTGATGTGTCACAGAGAAACAGAGGAAAAGGAAGGGCTCTCGGGCAGGGGTACAGGGTGGCGAGGACTGTGAGGTGTGAAGGCGCATGGGTCCGACAGAGGGGAGCGCTCACGGTCACGGGCAGGGCTCCGGCTTCTGTCCTCACTCATTTGGAGGATTTCTGAAGCACCTACAAGGCGTCACACACTGTCCTCAGCAGGGGGGACACACAGGTGACTGGGGTGGGTGAGGTCTGCCTTCTGAGAAGTGACATTTGGGCCGGGGACACCATACACAACAGGCGAACAAACACGTGCCTTCTGACAGAGAGAAGGATGATGAAGAAAAGGAAACAGGACACAGAACCATGTGGATGGGGGTTCTGTCGGCTCTGCCCTCAAATCCGGTCCCGAATCTGCCCCTTCTCCCTGCCCAGGTCCAAGGCACCGGCGCCTCTCACCTGGGTTGCTGCAACGCCTCTTTCTCTGGTCCGTGGGCTCCCCTTGGAGTCATTCTGACTCTTGGAGCTCCCCACACCCAGTCATTCTCACATATGGCCCAAGGGGTCCTGTCAATACACCGATCAGAGGCTTCTCCTCTGCGCCAAAGCCTCCCAGAGCTCCCATCTCACTCAGGGTAGGAGCCAAGGTCCTTCCCGTGGCTCTCAAGGTCTGAGCCTGGCCACTGTCCGGACCTCCTCGCCCCCACCGGCCCTGGCTCACTGGGCTCCAGCCATGCCGCCTCCTTACCACTCCTCAGGTGCTCTGGGGAGGAGGCTGCCCCGGAGCCTTTGCATTTGCAGTTCCCTCTGGGTGTGCGGCTCTCCTTCTGCATCAACAACGACACCTCCTTCGTCTCCTTAAGGTCTTTACTCAAGAGTTATCTTCCCAGGGACATCCCCACACCCCTGCGCTCCTCATCCTCCTCCCC
>RCUC01116743.1:0-18146 GCA_003697995.1 Taxidea taxus jeffersonii
GGGGGTCGGGGAGGAGGCAGGAGCCACAAGGAAAAAATGTAGAGGTCTGAGGGCAAGGCCAGGCGTACAGAGCCTGGACTATCACCTCCTAACATGGAGTCTGCTGAGATGAACCAAAATGAAGTGTGGTTTCGTTAGAATTTATAGTCCATGTCAATCTATGTATGTGGCTCCAATTACAGAAAACAGCTCCTTTAGCAAACGGCTTTAAGAAAATCAATTTCTGATCAAAACAATAAATGAAGAGACCCCAGGTGGTAAGAGATAGCCAATGACTCTCTCATCACAGCTAAGTGTCCAAGACACAGACTGCCTGCACAGAGCCCTCTCCCCCTCAAGACAGAGTCACATTCTCCAGGTACCCTGGATAAGAATCATCTTCGGTTACATGATGATATTTTTTTAAAATGTGCACATAAACAAGCTGACTATAACAGAAAATCACATGAGAATGACACCGAGAGGTAAACGCATGCACTGGCATTAAAGGGGGGGCGGGCAGAGTGATTCCTAGAGATATGGGAGCACAGGGACACGCGGTAAGAACATTCAGACACGGCACACTGAAGTGAGCCCAAAACGCTTTACGGAAGGAAGGAAAGAAGGAAGGGAGGGAAGAAGGGAGATAAGAAGGAAGAAGGGAGAGAGGAAGGTCTTAGAGTATTTCTACTTGGGAGTATCTCTCAGGACAGGAAAATAGGATGAATAAAGAACCATTATCATACATATTTGGGCGGCTGAAAGAACATTATATATTTGTGGAGTTTCTCTCTCTAGTGAAATCATTTTTTTAAAGATTTTATTTATTTGAGAGAGAGGGAGAGCATTAGAAGGGGTTGGAAGAGGCAGGGGGAGGGGCAGGCTCCCCACTGAGCAAGGAGCCCGATATGGGACTTGATCCTGGGACCCCGGGAGCAGGACCTGAGCCAAAGTCAGACGCTTATCAGCCTGAGCCACCCAGGTGCCCCGATATTTTTTTTTTTAGTGTTGGCAGAGACGTCCCTCTGGGTTTTGATGGCTTTCCAAGGAAAATTCAGTGCCATCAATAGCATCAATTAAGTTTACCATAAATGTAAGCGACAGTCAGTTCAACCAGTATCACAGAAGGAGGCCCTTCTCCGTCCGAGCCCTGTGCTACATAGAGACAGGGAGGTGCTATCCGTGCCTTGGCAGACCGCAGTCAGGTGCAGCCCGGAGAAGTAGTAGCAGTTATATGAGTAGCTCCGGACAACGTCTACACCCTCTGTTAACGCATCTAATCCCCGGCGATCCTATACGGTAGGTGCTAATATCATCGTGACTTTACCGAAAGGAAATCGAAGCTCAGTAAGAGTGTGTGACCCCCCACCCCCCCAGGCCTAGGGACATGAAGTTAGGAAAGGGCAGAATTGTGACATGCATCACAGGCATCTGGGTTTCAAAGTCTGAGCTTTGCCCTCATTGCCACACTCTTTCTTTAGGAATCACTAGAATTCGCAGCCTGGTGCTTCCGTGCTACATGGGTACTGTAAGGAAATGCTACAGTAACACAATGCAGAGGGCAGAGAGATGCAAGCAGCCTTTAGGGACGTGGCTCGGAGGGCAGAGGGCAGCGGTGTCCACCAGAAATCGAAGGCAAATGACGTGTAATTTTAAGTTTTCTAATAATCGTTTTTTTTAAAGATTTTATTTATTTCTTTGACAGACAGAGATCACAAGCAGGCAGAGAGGCAGGCAGAGAGAGAGGAAGGGAAGCAGGCTCCCCGCTGAGCAGAGGGCCCGATGTGGGGCTCGATCCCAGGACCCTGAGATCATGACCTGAGCCGAAGGCAGAGGCTTCAACCCACTGAGCCACTCAGGTGCCCCTCTAAATAATCGTTTTAAAAGGAAAAGGAGACATTAAAAATACGTAACCCCAAATACATAAAATATGGTCATTTCGACATGCAATCAATACAAACACTAATGAGTTATATTTAGATTCTTTAGTCATCCTCGTCTTTGGAAGCTGGTACGTAGTTTCCACTTGGACTTGCTACCTTCCTCGTGCTCAGCGAGCAGACGTCCGTGGCTCCCGTACTGAACAGCACCAGAGAGAAGGGGAGGAAGCATCACAGAGGAAGGAAGAAGCCAGAGCAAAGGCATTCGGGCAAAAAAGAAAGAAACCTCGAACAGCACAGGATGTGGCATGCAGGAAGAGGAACACGGGAACCACCGGCTAAAAGGGAGGTTAGGACCAGCATGTCAAAGCACGGCAGAAAGGCACTACCGGAGGTTTCCGGGAGGAGCAGCTCAGTCACACAGTGCATCAGGAAGGCGGCTGCAGCCGTTCGAGAGGAATGGCTCCCGAGACAGAGAGAGATGACAGGGCACAG
Source organism: Taxidea taxus jeffersonii (assembly GCA_003697995.1). Lineage (NCBI taxonomy): Eukaryota > Metazoa > Chordata > Mammalia > Carnivora > Mustelidae > Taxidea > Taxidea taxus. Next base: position 2,355 of record RCUC01116743.1, read on the forward strand.
GATAACGATGGCCTTAGCTAGGCCACGAGAGTGGGGCCGGGATGGGGGGAAGGGATGTGGTAAATGGACAATCCTCGATACCGGGGACTGGGGAGTGGCCGACTTGGGTGGAGGCCTGTGTGGGTGGAACGGAGCAGAGAGAGTGACACCGGGAGGCAGCGGGACCCCAGCAGTGAGGCCTGGGGGTGAATGAAGGAGAGGAAGGCCATGAATCCAGGTCCCTAGCAGAGTACCCAGCGTCAGGAGAACAGTGCTCATGAGGGCAGGGGCCGGGTTGTATCCCCAGGGCTTGATGCATCCTGAGGTTCTAGAAATACGTGCATTAGCAGAGGAGCAGGGATGGGGGTGAATTCCCCTAGTGGTGGGGGTGGAGCGGGGCGGGCCGGAAATAAACTCACGGTTAAAAGAAAAGCAAGATGACCAAGCTGTAAGAAATGTTGAGGAGGAGGCCATGGTATACTTAAAATGGATTAAGACTTGAGCGCTTGGACTGCATTTTCCCTGGTAGTGAAAAACATTCAAGGGATAAAAATAGTGTCAAAGGAAGAAAGAAACAAACAAAAATAGGAGGAGGGAAAGGACTTCCACTGAAAAGCACATTCCATTCTAGGTGACAAGTCCCTTATTTAAAGTTGGAACTGCTAGCCATGCAACTGATTCTATTAAAATCGATTTCACTGATGAACATGAAACAATACGCAAATGTGTCTCTGCACATTGACTATCATAATGTGATGCTTACAATTCTGTGTGCTACTAGCCATAAAAATGATAACCCGGAGACACATTAAACATTAAAACCCTATCAATCCAAAGTTTAAATGCTACAAAAATCTTTATCAAATTATGCAATGGGCGCGTCAAATATCAGAGGTGTTATATGCTGTACCTTATAGTATTTTAAAGCAAAAAATCTGAAATACCAAGAAAAACATGATTTTCAGAGTTACAGTGAAAAAACTCAAGATAGAAAGGTAATTTGATGCAAAACCTGTATTTTGTGAAATTGGAAATTCAGTTTAAAGGAGTTACATGATTTTAAGCCCGAGTTTTTATTCAAGCCTTCTGTTTCGATTACTTTTTACAAATTTAAATCTACTGATGATGTGCGTACTTCCAATAAATACAACAGCATGAGATTCCGTACTAGCAGGACACCTGCCAACATCTTTTATTCACGTGCGTGTTCTCGGTGCAAAGCAATTATATTATTTCAAATATTTTAAAATGTTTTCTATTACTGACTAACATAACTGCAGGTCCCCTCATAAATCATCACTTTCCATTTGCTCTCCCTCTGTCTAAATCTCGGAGAAAAAGACTTATTTGTGGTGGTGTTTGCAGGAGTCCATAATAGCTCACAAGTAATCTCAGTCTGGTTTCCTTGCATCCGATTTGGGATGTGAGAATATAGCTTCTATCAAATGCAAGAAAAAGGCATGCATATATAGATTTTGTTTCTTATCCTTGATCCAGCTCTCTGGAAATGGTTCCCAGTGTTATGAATTCAGGAGAAAGAAATAAGTGTTAAAAACTAGTTAATGTAACTGCGAACACTGCGCAATTGTCACTCGTCTCCCAATGAGGGCTCATCATTACAAGGGCAACCGATAGTCTTGTCAGCTTCCCATGTGCACCTGCGGGCAGAAAGGTACATGGCGGGCGGGGGCGGGGGTTGCTTTATAGAGTGAGGAGGGGGACACGAGGAGTTTTTATCATCTTTTTCTACGTTTACGAATGGCAATCATTTAAGTATAGCTCATAATTGAAAACAGTAAATTTGAAGGGTGATGAGTATGAATTTTAGGTCACTTCATTATGGATCTATCATGCCATTCATTCTTAGTATGCGTAAAAGGTTAGCTTTGAATGTGAGTAAAGAAATCTTATTTTAGGCACTGAAATAATGACCCCAGGGTATAGAAATAATTTTTGATACATCTGAAACTATTCATTGACCTATTCCTAAAGTGAATGGAGATTTTTAGTGAAGCTACTCTGTCTTTTAAAATTCATTATCTCTATGACTTACAAAGTATTAACTGTCGCTAGTAGCTCATTGTTAATGCTTATTATTTGCCCCAATTTCTTTCTCATTGAATTTTCTCAACGCTGGTGACTACTCAACACAAAGATATTTTTAATCTCAGTTTGACTGAGAGACTCTCATCTGAAAGAAATTAGTCTTACACGATGCTTTATCAAATAAGGGGCACAGGACTTCAAACCATTATTGTTTTATGACTAAAAAATGAGTGACTTAAGACAAAAAGCTCAACATCCTTAAACTTCATTTCTATTCATTCTCTAATAAATACCATCTGTTGTGTACTTTAGGGATATAATACCCGTCAAAAACTCCATCGTATTATGAGAACCGGCACCAAGTTGATCTGAAATGCATATTTGAACAGATGTGTTTAAATTACATCTCCGTCTATCCACATGCATAAATTCAGAGCAAGCGTGTGTTGATTTAAAATGCATAAAAAAAGGGATTTGGAGATGCATCAAAAGTGAACAGCATCTCAATGGATCAAGGCTCACATTACGAAAGGTCATTACTAAAAATAAAGTTTGCATTTATTAAGGGTCGCACCAGGGGGCTGTTCATGGGAACCGACTTAATGTTTGCTGCACAAAATCAGCCACTGAAACTAATTTTTTACAACTCCTCCATGTAAAACATTAAAACTGTCATGCATGGAGAGAAAAAATGCAAAAGTAGACATCAAAATAGAGAAAATTATATGGCACGTCTATTGACTGACATTGGTTCATGTGGCTCAGTCCCCCCATGTTTCAATCAGACTTTGCATTTCTCTAAGGAAAAACATCTGAGCGATTTCTGTAGGCATAATACTGTTCTGATCCTGTTTTTACAGGTATGCTTTCAGAAATTATGATTAATTAAATCCTTTTGGAATTATGAAGTCCATCCATGTTTAGCAGGAAATTAAACACAGAGGAACACAAGTGTGAAGGGCCAGATCTTAAATGTTCGCTGTATTCCACCAGGTGCTAATTTCGACGCTGACTTTTCAAAAGCCATCAATATAAAGCTTCACGGTGAGCTGCTGAGAGCAGGGCCCGTGCTCCATAAGGTGGTGAGTATAAACAGTAGAAGACGAGTTACTGAGTGAAATCCCCAGTTGTCAACATCACAAACACCAAACTGACTGATACCATTTCACATGGCGGCTTCCTCAATGAGGAAGTCGAATGGGAGAAGAAATGTGTAACACGCCTTTGGGAATATTCCTTCTCAGGTAGGACTACTGCCCAAACCAGTGCTCAGTATACTAGAGAATTAAGACTTCATTTGTAGATGAGGGAAGTAAGGATTACATCTAAAACCAACAGAAGAGAAAAGCTTTACATACTGACCATCTTTCAAATAAACCCTTACGATGCTACAATACGGGAGGGCAGTTTAAGAAAAAAAAAAAAAGGAGGGGCGCCTGGGTGGCTCAGGGGGTTAAAGCCTCTGCCTTCGGCTCAGGTCATGGTCTCAGGGTCCTGGGATCGAGCCCTGAGCCCTGCATCGGGCTCTCTGCTCAGCGGGGAGCCTGCTTCCTCCTCTCTCCCTGCCTGCCTCTCTGACTACTTGTGATCTCTATCAAATAAATAAATAAAATCTTTCAAAAAAAAAAAAAAGGAATGACCCTTTTGAAAGGTCAGATCTGTACAAAAGGATCTCTGAAATGCAAAAGGAAATGAGCTTTTTCAGAGTGCCTCTTAAAGGGTGCACAGTTCTTCTTCCTGAGAGATTCAGAAAATTCTCTGAAGCCTGAATCAGTTCACCAAGGGATAGAAATGAAAGTGAGCACGGCTAGTAAGAAGTGCAGCACATCATTGTGAAAAAAAAAATTCTTTTTCCTTTTTATTAGACTCCTAAATATCTTCTAGGTTTATAATTTGTGCTAATTCTTCCACTGTTCCCCCACAGCCTCCCCGCCCCAGCCAGCCATGCGTGCCCTCTGTACTCTGCTTCGAGCCCCAGAGGCTGACCCGATAGGGAACCTCATGCAGGTTCCACATCTCACACGATATAGGCCAGCCCCGAGGAACTTCCCGTCCCTTCTCTGAAGCCCCAGTGCTCTCTAGCCTGTGGTCATGGACACCTACAACATTCTCCCTGGTGCCCCTCCACACCTGTTGGGCAGAGCTACCTCCCATTCACCACTGAAGCTTCTACTTAAAGGGAGCACTTCCTCTAGGAAGGATTCCCTGAGCACAGGCTCTATGTAGAGCCTTTTCTGAGCTCCCAAACACTGGATTTCCCAATATGCTAATAGAACTGCCTGTTGTTTCTAAGGTTTCTCCACTGGACCGTGGAGTTCCTGGAGGACAGCGGCCACATCGGTCTCAGGTGCTGTATCCCCAGGGTCCAGCGCAGTGCTTGGCATAAAGTAGGTAGTTAATAAATATTAATGAGTCAGTGAAAGACTCACCAGTTCCCTTTCAAGGAAGAGAGTCAAATCCCATATAAAATTTTTGTTGAGACCTGTCAACTTCTTAGTTGAAATAGATGAACTTAAATGTGATACATTCAACAAAACATCCCAGGATAAACATAAACTACGAATAATCTTCCAAAGCAAATGGTGAAGTAAGACAGAATTACGACAGAAAAAATACACTCCAGAATCACTTGGAGACTTACTCAGACGTGAGCTTTCCAGCATAGTAAAGGTTATCTACTTGTGGCTATTAAAATGAAAATGAATTAAAAGCAAATAAAAGTTAAAATTCAGTCCCTCACTTGCACTAGCTGCCTTTCAGGTGTTCAGTAACCACCTCTGGCCACCTTCTACCATATTCAATGGCACAGATGCACAGCATTCCCATTGCTGTAGGAAGTTCTACTGGCCTGTTCTAGAAAGTTGAGATCCTATAAATAAAAGCACTCAAAAAACTATATATTTGAATTTTTCTTCGTTTTATAAAATGGCACTGATATGGGTCACAGTGCTGTGGGGATGAAACGAGATATTTAAAAAGACTTAGCTTGGTGTCTGATACCTAACAGGCGATCACACAAGTTCCCACCTTTGCTCAGAGAACGTCGTACCACGTGTTCCCCAGTTGGGCTAAAAACAGGGGTTTTCTGTGTGTTCTGCACAAAAAAGGCCATGGGGGCAGGGTCTGAGTGGCACCTCAGGCCTGGCGGGTGCGACGTCTCCCACCTCATGACTTTTCAAACGAAGCGACTCCAGACTGAACTGTTACAGACGGGGTGTCCATTTGAAATTATTATTGTCAAAAAACAAACACAAAAACAAACAAACAAACAAAAACAAAAAACAAACCAACCAGTGTCCCATAAGATACGTCTCCAGATTTATGAACGGCAAGCAAGTAAAGCCCATCAGAACCCAGCTCCTCTGCTCTCATCTCCTCCCACTACAGTGCTCTAGCACAAAGTTGAGGACATTGGGACCAATGCCAAGAGCCAGTTAGAAAACCCAGGGGTGACTGGGTGGCTCACCCAGTCGGTTGGTTGTCTGCCTTCGGCTTGGGTCAGGACCCTCAGGTCCTGGGATCGAGTCCCGCATCGGGCTCCCTGCTCAGCAGGAGCCTGCTTCTCCCTCTCCTTCCCGCTCATGCTCCCTTCTTGCTATCTCTCTCTCTCTCTCACATAAATAAATAAATACAATCTTAAAAAAAAAAAAAAAAGAAAACAAAGTAAATGACTTTGAGCAGTAATCTTTGGCTCTGATGAATCAAGAGACGTTACCAATGCTGTTGAGTTATGTGTATTTGTGGAGTCAATGCCAAAACTGTAGTGCTTAAAAATTAGTTAGCTTCTAAGAATAGTCTACAGGGAGCCACTGGAGGCAGGAACATTGTCAAGCAAGTTGAGGAAACACTATTTCGTTACAACCTGAAGTGGAATCTGCTATGACGCGTCACAGCCGATGGCAGCTGAAACTACATGTGAAACACACACACACACACAAAGGCTCAGACAGACTGATGAGCTTCTGAACGTGAAAGCCTGGGACATTATTTCTGCAGGGACTCTGGGGAAATGTCTGACTTTGACACGATACGGAGCCAATAGTGTCAACAGGGAATTTCACGCACTCTGTGGACTTAACTCTTACTGGTTTGAAGGGTCTTGAAAATTAGCTTTTGTTAGAGCTATGATAACGTTTCACAATGAACGCGACCTAATATTACATGACAAACAACATGTTCATGTAGAACTTATACTTCAGTAAGGTCACTTTTAACAGTTAAGTTGTTTAAATCACAAGCAACATTAAGGCATTCTGTATACACTCCCGGCTGTCAACACTTAAAGCGTTAAGTGTACTCCCTCTCCATTTCTGCACAAATCTGTAGCATGTTTATTTTTCTGAGCACAACCACAGCGCCACAGTGTTTTCCAGGTCTCAATGTGAGTGCAAAGGAAATGTCTATATTTAAAAAGTCCATTTAACTCTGTGATTGAGGAGCTCTGACTTAACCTGCAGCTGGAAGGGACTGATCTGCTAAAAGGCAAATATCAAGAAAAGGATCTAATACAATTCTTTAAATCCTTTTCAAGTGACAAATACGTTCAGTTAAAACCATGAGGAACTGAGATCATGAACTGATATCAATATTTGGCATTCCTATCTGGGTGAAAGGCATTTTCAAAAAAATACATAAAATCTCATTACAATCAACATTCACAAGGGAATACAAGCAATTGGTTTTGACAATGGGGAACATTAGACCATGAATCTCAATAAGTGAAACGTTATCCAAATGAAGTAATACCATTCTTCTTACCAGAAGACCCATATTTTAAATATAAGACTACATAATTATATTTTTATCAATAAAAAATTTGTGGAAATCTGTTTTCCTTATAGATAGACGGTAGATGGACAGTTTATTCTTCATTTTGGGTTTTGGTCTATAAATTTGAAAATACTATCTGGTCCATTACCAATAAAGCTCACTGACCCTCATGCTTCTTTAATTGACTCTGAATAGTTTAAAATATATATAAAAGTAAAGTTTTCCTCTCGAATATGAGTTATGCTTAAAACAAGCTCTATAGCTGCTGTATTTTTTTAATAATAAAGAAATGCATCAGAGTATAGGTGATTCCCAGCAGGGTATGAGGCTTTACTGGAAATAATTCTATAAAGAGAATTCCAGTGGATTTTCAACAAGCCCCAGCTCCAATCGTGGGTCTCAGAATTTTGCTACTGAGAACTCTGAGGTAATATTTAATGTTAACTAAATATGATATGTTCCTGTGATTTTATGTTCCTGTGATTGCCAGAAAGTGATGTTGACAGGAAGATGCTGAAATAAAATCTGTATTGCATCTCAAGCACAAACATCAAATGCACAAACAATAACAGAATATTTGAGCATGAAAAGTTCTTAATATACTATTTCAATTTTTTCTATTAAAATGAGCACCAGTAAAAGACATTATGTATTCACATGTGATGTATAGATAATCCACCAAATTGAAAAATTAACAGATTAAAAGATTTAGAAAGTAACTGAGTACACAATTCACAAATAAAGTTCTTAAAATGAAATGCTGTGCCCTTGTGCCTTTTGTGTAGATAGGGAAAATGTCATTCATGAATGGCTCATATTTGATTCCTCTCTGTTTATCAAGTTAAACCAAAATTGGTTATTGTAAAAACAACAACAAAATAATTTCCTAAGATTAGATTATCCATTCTTTGCTTGGATGAATTAACAGTCATACTAAACTAATCCTATGTTCACATGAACAAGTCTTTCATGTGCTGAACTTATAGGCAGTTTGTCTTGGCCTGATAACAAAACAGATGTTTTCCTTAGCGATTTCGCTGGCTTTATTAGGTACAGACCCGCCTTGGGATCAAGCTACGTGTGTTCTTTAACAAACTGTATTCATCTCTGTAAGACAAAGCCTATCAAATTAGCTTAATTGGCCACTGATTTTAAATCAAACAGGTATGCTTCTAAACCGTTATTTTTATTTTATAAATATATTTTATTAAAAACACATCAAGGATCTAAAAACCTCTAGAGATGAGACAGTGATGGCTCACAGGGAAAGCTGAGGAACTCACAATTAGGAGTAAGAGCTGCAGGGCCAACAAGCAGTGACAGAAGATGACACGGAAGGTGGAGACCATCTGGGAGCGCCAGAATTTTGTCTGTATCCCCATATTTCACTGTGGCTTGGTTTAATTTTCTGTATCCTCCTCTCAGATTCTGAGAAACACATTTGCTCTTTTCTTCATAACTGTGCTCTACATTTCATCCTTCTAGAACGCTGCTGGGCTTTCTTATCCTTCATACTTACCCCTTTCTCCAGCATTCCCATATTCTTCCCCATACTGGGGCTCACCTCTACTAAGGAACAATTCAACCAGCTTGTCTTGCCTGACCCTTTCTCCCCTTTTCCTACCTGGTTCCAAATATTTTCCCTTCTTCCTTTCCCTTCCAGACTTCTGGAAAAACAATCTATCATGGCTGCTTCTGTACGATTAACTTCCTCATAAATCCTCTATAACTTGGCTCCTGCCCCAACACAGTGATGAAATGATCTCATCACTGGCAAATCCATGAATGTTATTTTCTGTCCTAATTCCACTTGACCTACTTACTGTATTTGACACTATTAATCATCCTTTCTTTCATTGTTCATTTGACAAATGATGTGATGGGGTGAGCTTAGGGCCCATGGGTTGTCAGTGTGCGAACGGTATTAGGATGATAGAAAGAAGCACCTGGGAAAGATGGGACTTGCAGGAGCCTAAATGGTAAGGACCGTGTGTCTACATTTACCCTCCAAACACAGACCCTATTGAGTGGGAGCGAGAGGTGCTATTAATAAACATGGTAGGCCAGCAGGCATAAACCAGGACAGTCCTGGGCAAACAAAGAAAAAGGTGACCCCAGGTACTGGAGGAAAAAGGGCTAGCTGACTCCACACCATCAGGAAACCTTGAGATATTGAACTATTCTCCAAATAGTATTCAGAAATTATGCAAATAACACACCAAAAGAGACTAGGGCTTGGCATAAAAGCAAAGGAGATAAAGGGGTTGTTTGATCCCTACAGAACAGAGTGGACTCAGCCATGGAAACAATCACTTTCACTGGGTTTCACCCACCTCCAATCCTGACCTCTACCCTTTAAGATGTACCTTATCTCCTGGCCAAGCTGAGCCGTCATAACCCTAGATAAGGCATCAACTAAAGCATGGTGGGCAGAATTCTAACATGGTCCCCAAATTCCCTGGCCCCTGGTGTGTGGATAGCTTCTCCTAGTTATGCAACCAAATATTAAACTAGTTGTTGCTGGGAAAAGATCTTATAGATGTAATTAAGGTCTCAATCCACTGACCTTAAAATAAAGGAGATTATCCTGATGGGCCAGACCTAATCAGGTACCTTTTAATAAAAACTGAGAGAATTTTTTTTTGCCATTGCTGACAAATAGGGAAGCCAGAGAAAGGGCTCAGGCTGGCCTGGAAGAAAGCAAATATGCACAGTATGAGCCATCTCTGGGGACCGCACAGCAGAGAACTGTGAGTGGCCTCTAAGAGCTGAGGATAGTACCCAGACGACAGACAGCAGAAACAGAGAGCTCAGTCATACAGCTGCAACGAAATGAGTCTATCCAGAACCAGTAAGGTCTGAAGAGAACCCTGAGCCCCAGAAAAGAACAGAGCCAACACCTGAATAATTTCAGCCTAGTGAGAGCCCGTACCAGACTTCAAATCTACAGAAACTGCAAGACAACAAGTTTGTGTTATTTTAAGTCATTAAGTCTGTGGTAATCTGCTACACAATAAGAGAAAATGAATACACAGAGAACAGAATGAGGGAAGCAGTAGACATCTACCTCTGTCTGCTTCAAAGCAAAGAGAATGTGCAGAAGGAGGAATGAAGTCAACTCTTCCCTCCAGTTACGAACACCCTGGTGGAGGGGAACTTGGGGGCCAGGCTAAGGCCTCCTTTTCAGTGTATCTCCTTTGTACCTCAATTTTTCCCATGTTCCCTATTACGAAGTAAATAAAAATTAAAATCATTATGACCTATCTGCAGATGATTTAAGGAAAGAATCAAAAGAAGGAGTTCAATGGGACGCTGGTGCTTATACCCACATGGGACCATGGAGTTAGGGCAATTAACCCGCATATCGGACCCCCGCCCCCAACGCATCCTACAGGGATTCCCAAACAAAGAGACTCTCCAAGGAAACAAGGTTTCGCTATGACAGCTCCACCACTGAGTCCCAGCACTCTCTCCCTACTTTTACTTTCATCTTCTCTCCTTTTTCTCTCTTGTGCATTTAGAGTGATCAACATTAGAAATAAAAGAGAGAGAGAGAGAGAGAGAGTTTGTAACAAGGAGCCGGACAGTGGAGGCAGGGAGCAAGAAGGAGAATAGGGGTTCAGTATCAACACATCTTGAGCTGCAGGAACTCTGAAAGCAGAAGTACGATGAAGAGAAGTACCAGAGCCTGAGAGCAGTGAGGCCGGCTTGGGGAAGGGAACATGATTTCTGTTGGAAGCTGAATGTGATGCGTCAATGGGACACTAGGTTAAAGAGTCTAGACCGCTCTTGGCACCCAGCTGCGAGAGCTGAAGCCTCTTCAAGCCTCTCTGGTTTAGTCTACACACTGAGGAGAACTGTTGACTGGCTGTGTGGGGAAGATAAAACACGACTAACGTCTCCACGGTACCACCATACCACCCAGCACCAAGCCACCCCTACGTGGTAACTATTACAATTATTGGAAATGGGAGAGGTGAGTCAGGGCCAGGAAGAGTATCTATGGGGAGGTTCTTTCAATAGTCCAGACAAGGTATTTTACTGACAGACCCTGTGGGTTTTTACCTTCTTCACAGTGACTCCGTTCTGCCCTATCACCCCGCTGCCTTCAGACTCCCTCCTCTCTGGGCCCACCTGCTTCTTCCATGGACTCCCCAATTCATCCTCGGTGCCCGTGTGTAGCCCCCTTGTATTTCTTCCTCTCTGGCCCAATTTAGCACCCGAGGCCACCGATCTCCACCTCAGACTCCTGAGCCTTTGGCTGACTCTGCTCAGGCTCTTCCCCCAATGGACTGTGTTTTCCAGAACACAGTCAGCACGGAACCCGGCACTCCTCTCACCTCTCTATTAGGGTTTCCTTCAGTCTGGATGAAGAGAGGAGAGGCAGGAAGGATGCGGAAAATGGCCAGTATCCAGCCACATTCCGAGCATGGAGAGGAGGGGAATAGGGGTGGTCCTTGTTGGGAGGCCCCATCCTGCTGCTGAGCAGGTCAGGTAAAGTCGGGGGACTATCCCTTAGCTGGATGGAGATGACTGGCTGTGGCTATTATGAATACGGAGAAACAGTCTGAAAAAGAAAAGACACATGGACACCCCAGAGGGCTCCACAGAGATCCAAGAACAGGACACCTTTAGTCAGGTTTAGGCCAGGCTTCTCAAAGCACATATAGCCATGGAGGTGGGGGGAGAGGGAGCTGGTAGCAGGGCCCACACTGAGGGGTGGGTAGGACTCGAAGTAAAGGAACGCCAGAACTATTATCAGAAGACATCCCTAAACCCCAGGCCAGGTGGAAGCCAGGCGATTTGAGAATTGGGAGAAATTCATGATGGGTGTTCATGATAAGGAGGGAGAACAGGAAATGGCTGAAATTCACTGAAAAGGTACCGTTCCCCGTCTGGCAGCCGGCAGTCATTTTAAACGGACAAGACAATACATAAAGTCAGGCCCAGCAAAAGATAAAGTGTCCAGAAATGAAGCCATTTTCTCTGATAACATCTTAATTATGACCGCGTATACGTCTGGTTTCATACTGGGCCGTCTCCACTTTCCTCCAAAACGAATTCCTAGAGAATGCATCATAAGTCTCCCTTTATTCATAAGAACAATAAAACCATGGGTTGCTACCCTCCTGGTTGTGACTTGGCATTGATTACAGATAAGACCAAAAATAAATCATAAAGCAAAGACACAATAACAAACACGTATAATCATTTAGAACAGTAAAACTGTTCCACGTTATTACAATGAAGAATTTTAGAGCAGAAGTGAACATTCGAGTTTGTGCAGCCTCTTCCTCTCATCTAAAAGATGAGACTCAAAACTACAACAACAAACTTATTTCCTGATGCCCAATCACATAAGAATCCCATGAGGTGATACATTGTACAGAATACTTTGAACATATAAGGATATACAATTTACTTACAGTGAATCTATAGAACAGAAAAATGTCACCTTACTGGATGAGAGTTTTTTATTACCTAACGTTACAGTATTACCTACAAATAGCTGTAATGAATCTTACCTTGCTTCTATAGTCACCACTTCAAAAAAGGAGAAGGAATTTTTTTTCTATTAACATATAATGTATTATTTGCCCCAGGCGTACAGGTCTGTGAATCATCAGTCTTACACATTTCACAGCACTCACCATAGCACATACCCTCCCCAATGTCCATTAGCCAGCCACCCCATCCTTCTCCCCTTCCCCCAGCCTTCTCAGTTTGTTTTGTGAGATTAAGAGTCTCTTATGGTTTGTCTCCCTCCTGATCCCATCTTGTTTCACTTTTTCCTTCCCTGCCCCCACAGCCCCCCACCCTGCCTCTCAAATTCCTCATATCAGAGAGATCATATAATTGTTTTTCTCTGATTGACTTATTTCGCTAAGCATAATACCCTCTAGTTCCATCCATGACGTTGCAAATGGCAAGATTTCATTTCTCTTGATGGCTGCATAGTATTCCATTGTGTATATGTGTGTACACACACACACACACACCAAATCTTCTTTATCCATTCATCTGTTGATGGACATCTAGGTTCTTTCCATAGTTTGGCTACCGTGGAGATTGCTGCTATAAACATTCAGGTGCACATGCCCCTTTGGATTACTACATTTGTATCTTGGGGTAAATACCCAGTAGTGCGATTGCTGGGTCATAGGGTAGCTCTATTTTCAACTTTTTGAGGAACCTCCATACTGTTTTCCAGAGTGGCTGCCCCAGCTTGCATTCCCACCAACAGTGCAGGAGGGTTCCCCTTCAAGGAGAAGGAATTCTTAGCCAACTCTTTACATGACAGAAGTTGGAAACAATCCAAATGTTTAAAAATGAGCAAAGAAGGGAATGTAAACTTAACGAAACGTTATAGAAGCTCTAGAAATGATGGATACGTGGACAACAGAGAATCACAGAAATGTGTATTCGGAATAATGACGAAAGTGAATATAAATTAATAGGAGTTTTGCAGCAAATTCAGAGAACAATATAAACAGCTGAAAATTAACCTTCATTGTATATATATATATAAATTTTTTCTATAAAGTTGTTCCACGTCCATAATATAAACCAACCAGAAGCAAGCAGATAAATGAGCAAGCTGTTACTAAAGTTTGGAATGAAGCTTTCTTGCTCTTGATAAATTTCTTTGCAGCTGGAAATAGGAGCAGGGGTTTGTAAAATCATTTTACTATTTATTTATTTTGAAGAGAATGATTAGAGCACTTAAGTATTCAAAGAATGCCCTAAAAACTTTAGTTTCCAGGCCCTTGAGAAAATTATCCTTTGAATTCTTTCTGTTCATCTTCATTTCATTGCTCATTACACTCCTATTCCCTAAATAAACAAACCAAACTCTCTATGTCTCCAAATGGAAAAAGAAGTCAGAGGGGGTGGCCTGAAAGTTTTAGAGGAAGAAGAGTAAGAACAGTCATCCACCTTTGCATTTCTTTAAAACTTACTTAAATTTATAATAAAACAAGTAAAACCAAATCAAAACAAGAATACTGAAGCAGACAAATACGACCTCAAGAAAAACTGAACTGCGGGAAAAGAAAAAGAAAAACTGAACAGAAAATACACTGAAAAGCATAAAGATAAGAGTATGCTTAATCAGAAAAAGTGTGTCTATTAATTACAACGATAAAAGATTTTATCTTAGCCCAGTTTTATAATCCAAAAAGCAAAAGAAATTTTGGGGAGGGGAAAGAATGGGGTGACTAATTGTACAACTGACAATTAACCAGAACCAATTTTAAAGTGATTTAAAATGTTCTTTCACATTTCAAATTTGTAAGGATTAAAGTTCTATCAGAGAAGTGGGCTTTTAAAGCTTGTTGATGCATCTAAATTTAAGAGGCAACAAAATACATCTTTATTCTATGTATTCTTCAGGTAATACAATATTAAATCTTCTGCAATCCATGATTTATCGGTAACACAGCTGTGAGTCATGGCGGAGGAATGGTGGAAGGAAGTGGAGTCCATGCATCCCGCTGCATGGCCTAAATTGATCCTCGCATTAAACCAGACAGTGAGACTTTGTACTTGGACTTTTTCTGAACGGTGACTAACATCCTCTCACCTACAGTGAAAAAAGAACGAGGAAGAGAGAGCTTCCACAGGCCACCGACGAGGACATGGCGTGTTAGGAAGAGCATCACAGCAGACTTTCGGCACAGTCTCAATATTAGGAACAGCTACGTTCCTGAGACTTTTTAATCCCACACAGTCTGTGTACATCGAGTAACCGATAGTGTTTCTGTCTTTGCACTGGCTTCTACAAAGCCTGTGGTCAAATACTCAGCACCAGCCAAACAAGCTTATATGACTAGAGGACACGTGGTTTTAATAGTAAATTCACCATTGGCATCATCTTATTTTTTCTGCTTTAACGTTCTTTCTCTTGATTTCTTCAAATGCATTTTTTAAGAATCCTACATTCTGCACATTTGTCTAGAAACCACCCAATTCCTGAGTGCAGGTATAAATAAATGAGTTGTGTTAATAATTAAAATCACCGACTCATGTCATGTTATCAAATTGCTCCATACGTTGTCCTAGCAAAAGAAAACTGCTTCTAATATTTATACTTTTTAATGGCTCATCTCTCATATTTATTCTCATCTCATAAAGTTAGGTAAAACCCAGCAAGTATAAATACAAGAAAATATGTATCTCTTCCCATTCTCTTGGTTAAAATGTAACCAAGTTGTTTTTTATTTACATATTAATAAAAAAGGAAATGCACAGACTAAAATTCATGGAACATTCTTCAACTGAAGATGGTTTCCCTCATTTGAAGATACCACGTAAACCAAAGAAAAACCAACGTAACTTTCCTCTCCCGCGTCCCTCCATGGGAGTAACTAACATACACCATTAATGTGAATGACACTGGGGAGAACGATGAAAGAGTCATGATGGGTCTGTCCCCATTCTGCCATGGAAAAGTGAAATGGGTATGATCCATGTAAATAAAAACATATTGTACCATGCTGTTTATTGTTTCTATTCTTGTGAAAATTTGCACTCTGCTCTAAGACAAATGAAAACGAAACTGGAAAGTAAAGTAAGAAACAGGGAAATGTTTAGCAGACATTCTCTTGATGACAACGTTCCAGTCATCACCAAATGGAACCGTCCATAACTGAGAAGCAAGTCACTGAAATGACTTGAAGACTTTCAAAGTCTTAACAGGGAAGAGACAAGCCTCTGAAGTTTGATAAGGGAATGAAAGAAGAGAATTTATTTAAAAGGGCTGAGCTTTCTGGCTTTCTGTACTGAAAACTAATTTACAGAAAGAACACAAAGGCCATCCATGCGGGAACTCAGAAGCTCAAGGTTTTCCGAGCCTCAGGGCCAGGTAGGAACAGGAGGGTGTGAGGTTACAACCGCCTTGGATCGCCCTGACATTCAGTTCCTCACAGCACCTTGTCACTAAATTAAGGTATTGTTTGATCAGACCTGCTGAAACAAACATGCCCGTCTTGGGCTTTA
>ML098828.1:2121-27473 GCA_003697995.1 Taxidea taxus jeffersonii
AGAAGAGAATAAAGAAAAATACTAGTTCCCATAATCCCACCTCCCAGAGAAGTGTATTTCCTGTCAGATTTTTCCTCTGGATATAATGTCTGTATAACTTAGTTGGAATATGCTTTTATACACAACTTATTTTTTTTTCACTTATGTTACAGTACTATGGTTTAGGAACATTCATCAGCACAATGTTCTTGATTGCTCCAGACCAATATTTAAAACTACTGCAGCAACTTTATTAATACATACAGAAGGGTGTACAAGTAAGACTTTAGAAACAGCATAACCTCCCTGGCTCTCAGGTTCTTCAACAATAAAAGGGAAGTGAACAATACTGAACGCTGCCAGAGGTGGAAGGTGGGGGGTGGGCAAAACGGGGGAAGGGGCCCAATGTGATTCTTTAAAAATAGAATATGAATTTGGAGACATACCTTCCCTCCCCGGACTCTGTCAAGAGGACCTTACCCATAAGCACCTAGGTCTTGCTGAAAAAAATTCTACAAATAAAGATTTGGGGGTCAACTGTAGATATGAACCCAGATGACATAAGAAGCCAAGACTAGGGGTGCCTGGGTGGCTCAGTGGGTTAAAGCCTCTGCCTTCGGCTCAGGTCATGATCCCAGGGTCCTGGGATCGAGCTCCAAATCGGGCTCTCTGCTCAGCAGTGAGCCTGCTTCCTCCTCTCTCTCTGCCTGCCTCTCTGCCTACTTGTGATCTCTGTCTATCAAATAAATAAATAAAATCTTTAAAAAAAAAAAAAAAAAGAAGCCAAGACTAGCACAATTTTGTTCTCAGTGAGTAAAGAATGAGTACACCCAGACAAATGAATTCTTGTTGCTAGGGAGACAAATTCCGGCCATTTCAGATGCCATCTAGTGCATCTTTCTGGCATCTTTCACTTTTTCATGTAAGAAGAGTATAGCGTAGTCTGGGTTTCCTCTGAAACATGAGTTTCCTTCTAGAAGGATTCGCTGCCATATTGTTCAATTGTTCTTTTTTTTTTTTTTTTTTCCCACACTTCAATAAGTCCTTCTGATTGTTTTGATTCTTCTTGCTTCAATTCAGTTCATGTCTTTCTACTTTGCTTACTCAGTGTTATACTTTTTATTTAAAATATCTCCCACCCCAACTTTATTCTTTTTGTCTTACTTTGAAAAGGCTTCAGAATAGCACCAATTAAAACATTTGTCCCTCACTATGCCTTCTGTTCTGTGCAAAGCTGGAATAGAACTTCTGAGCAACCACCTTTTCCCTGCCAGTACCAACAACAGACCTTTTCTGATTTTAGCCAGAAATACCCCAGTGTGAATGGAGGAAGTGATCTTGGGCCTTAATTCTTTTCCCCAAGATTTAAAACCCTCCAGTTGTACCTACAAACCTGTAGGAAATTATTTTACCTGCAAGAGCAGACCATCTCTCCATTTCACCACCATGTAAATGTGCTATCACTTTTATGAAGATGCCCCAATACAAATTTTGGGGCATTTCAGTCTAGCTTTTGTGTTCTTTCCTGGAAGGTTAAGGAAAGACTATTTGAAAGAAAATGATAGATAACATAAAAATATCTCTAGTTTCCAAGGTTGGCAATGAAAGTAGGTAGATCAGATGGGACCCAAATATACCATATTTTATGCCATAATAAGCACTCTTTAGAACTGGAAAACTGTCTCACCTCTGAGAAACAAACAAGGGTTTTGGAGGGGTAGGAGGTGGGAGGATGGGTGAGCCTGGTGGTAGGTATTAAGAAGAGCACGTATTGCATGGGGTACTGGGTGTGATGCACAAACAATGAATCTTGGAACACTGAAAAAATAAAATAAGATTAAGATGTTAAAAAGAAAAGAAAAGAAAACTGTCTCACTGCAAAGTCTCATTTTAAAAGCATACATGTTTCATGAACCAGCAACAGGCACCACCTTGGATGGGTTTGGGAGCAGTAAAAGTGAAGGGAGAGAAGAAGTGAATAGGGTCAAATTATAGGACCCTGCCTCAGGAGAATGGGTCCAGAGCAGTCACCCAGGGGTGTGCATGCCAGGGGAGAAAGCAAGAACTAAAGTCCAAGGGTGGAATCAGTAGGGCATGAGGATGTGTGAGAAGGGGAGAAGAAGCAGGGCAGAGGAAAAAATCGTTCCAGAAAGCATCCCTCAAAATTTTCCTGGACAGACCTTATTCTTTGAAATGACCTCTCCCCTTTAGACCTGGTCTCTGTTATCAATAGACTAGACACACTGGGCTCTTTCAAGAAAAATGACTACATTCACATTTTCTTGGAAAAATATGTTTAGATTCATTCCTTTCAGAGCCAGAATATTGTTTAAACGACAGGATGGGATGTACTTTCACCCCTTTCCCTCTTCCATACATTTCTACCTCTTGGGAGCCAGATGCTAAATTGTTTCCAGCCAGTTAATAATGGTTGTGGTAGTGAAGCTCCCAGGAGACCCAAAGAAGGAAACCTGCCCACATTTCCAAGGCTCTGTTACGTGCGTTGGCTGGGTGGATTCAGATTGGTCAAATAAAGGGAGGAAATAAAGCATAGAAGTGAATTAGTTCACTGTATAACACAACCAGACAAACTCCTGAGGTTACAACCTGCTCATTGGTGTGCTTGGTGTTTCCACCAGCATGCCTGCAAATGCCTGAGTTTGCCATCACTTTAGTTTTACTGTGTAGGACAGACTGAGTCTAATGACAGATTGATTGCCACAAGAAGGCATTCCACATGATGCCATTGGTTATTCTTCTGTTTATCTGGTCATTGATGCTATCAACAAGCACTCTTTGAGGCCCTAGTTGATGGGAAGTGACATGCTGGGTGCTGCAGAAGGTACAAAGATGCATTAGCCAAGAGCTCTGCCTGGAAAGAACTCCCCAGATAAGGCTTAACATAAGATATGAATATGTATAAATATAATAACCTAAGATATTTTATTTTTCAGTTAGTTAGAATATAATAATAATGGCCATCATTGACCGATTCCACACCCTGTGCCATGCAATACAGTTCAAGAGCATTGTTGCTGACCTTCACAGTCACCTTGTAGAGCAGGTCATACACATTTCAGAGACAGGGAAGCTCAAGCTCAGAGAGGTTACACACTGAGCAAGTGAGAGAGCCAGGTTTCAAACTCCAGAGCCTGTGCTCTTAACACACCAATACAGTGACTGCTCTGTCTCTATTCCATGAGATGGTCAGATCAGGTGCGAGTGTCACAGAGCTCAAAGGAGGGAGAACAGCCTCAAGCTAGAAGAACCAAGAAAGGCTTGTGCCTCTAAGCTGTGCCTCTAAGCTGTGCCTCAAAGTATTAATAGGCTTTAGACCTGAGCAGATGGGAAAGGGAGGGAAGGGGCAGGATGGGGAAGATCTACCAGGGAGAATGGGGAAGATCTACTAGGGAGAAAAGACATCCTTGGAGAAAGCCTAGGACCTGGGGGGGGAGGAGTCATCTCAGGTCCTGGAGATGAATGATGAGGAAGCTGCAGAGGTACAAGGGGTATGTGATGGAAGCCTTGAAGGGCAAACCAGGATTTGAGAATACTGGAGAAAGCAAGAAGTCATGGAAGGTTTTGGCGAGGGGTAGTGGCCCAGTCTAAGCCCAGATTCAGAATGGTGGGAACAGATGGAAGAGGAGATGGGGAGAGCAGGATGAAGCTTCTGCACTTCCTTAGGTAAAGCAGGCCAGAGGCTGTGGGGGTGGAGAAAAGGGCACAGCTGCACAGGAGGTGCCATCCCTGGGGCTGACTCACCAAACATGAGCCAGGGATAGAAATCAAACACTTGTCTCGTCTGATTCTGTCTCCTGTCTAATTGGGAAGGTAACAAATGCTAAGTGAGTTTCTAAACGGGATTATCGTTACTTTCTAAAGTGTTGGTTCGCAGACTGTTTTGACCTGTGGACAACTTAAATGGGCCCCAAATCTAGTATCTCTATACTTGTGCTTACTACAAAAGAGAAAAGAAGGGTGTGGCACTTTTATGAGACCTAATGATAAGACAGAACTCTAAAGTTAACTCATGCCAAAAGCAAAAGACTAGACACTGTGAAACCATTATAAAATACACAATATGTCAACTTGGGACAACCTGAAGGGTCCCAGGATCACCAGCAGACCCGCACCCCCACTGGAGAGCCCTCAGTATTATTTACTCCTGGGGCACTGGTTGGTTGTAGTTAACTCGAATTCATCTAATGACTCTAATTGGTGGTCATTGTGCCGCTTTCTTTGCTAGATGCAAATGGAAGCCATTCCTGACCCATGTCCTCCTCCCCTACATCACCCCAACCTCTTCACCGAAGCCTCCCTACCCCACCTAATTCCAGCACATATTTCAGATATGACAAAGTGCTATTCCCCACTTTATTCAAGCCAAGAGAGATGTCATCTCTATCATACTGAGACCTTCACCACTCAATGGCTTCCAGATATTAGCTCTCTCCCGCCTTCCTCTGTGTGTTTGTAAAGGGTGACACTGAGCATAGGAGTCCCCTGGCCTCTATTTTATGAGAGCCCAGCACTTCCACTACCTGCACCAGTTGACAGCGGAGCTAAGCAGGGTGCTCCAAGTCTGGCAGACCCCTCACAGGAGTTCAGTTTTTGCAGCCTTGTCCTGATTTAATCTGCAATCCCATTTGCTACTTAGTCTCTCCAAGCCCTTATCAACATTTTAGATTTCAATGTGCCTTTTCTAGGCCGAATATCTGTGTTTTCAATTATGTCACCCTGGGTGAATTACCCTTCCATTGTTCAGGGTCAAATCTCGAGTTGTTATTTCCTGCCCATACAGCTTGTCCCTTTCACTTCCATCCCTTTGGGGCAGTTTCTCAATTGTCACTGGTGTTCCCAGATCCTATCTCTATCAGGTTCCATCTGTAAATTTAATCATGAAGCTATGCCCCATTTGGCTTCCTTTTATTCCATGGCAGAAATGCTCATTCTGCATCCATCCTCAACAGGCACCCTGGGCTCCGAAGACATAGTAGACATGCCATTCAGCGGCTATATAAAAACGAAAAGCTGGGAGTCCCTAAGAGGTACTAAGTGGGCCTGATTGTGTTTGCATTGTTGAGTCCCCTCACGATCAGTAGACCCTCTGGTCCTGCAGCCAGATGTTCCTGTGACCACAAAGGACTATTTCTAGCATGAGTATTTAAGAAATGACTGTTAAAACAGAAAGGGGAAGGCAGAAGCAGAAGAGGCTAAGTCAGAACAACTCTAAAAAACAGTCACTAACTCACGTCTTCTTATAGGGTCCTGCCCCTTCCTGCTCCAGGCTCAGCCAGGGTCCAAACACACTTTCATCTTTGCAGGTGTAGGCTCGAGGCAGGGCCCTTTCATGGGCCCATAGTTATTATTCCCCTGCTCACACTTGGCATCCAGTGTCCAAGTTCAGCCTTTCCTTTCTCTCTCCTTCTTGCTGCCTGCCCTATTGCTTCTATATAGGGGAACATCCCTAAATATATTTTTAGGGCACAAGGCACCCCTTGATACCCTGAACACAGAGAGGCACCATGCGTGGATCGGCCACATAGCTTACCTGTCACTTCTCTTCACTACAAGCCTTGTAGACTGTTCAGTCTGGACCTTTCCATTCTACGCCAGCCAAGTTGATGGCCCCCCATAGCCCTTTGCTCATTGTGCTGTCACTCCAGTCACATGCACTGGCTGGCTGCCCAGCTCTGCCGGCCTTCTGGGCAGAAACTGGGAGCAGGAACCATAAGTGTATCGGTTATCTTTGTGCCCACCCCCCCTTACCTGGCATATAGCAGATGCTCGGTAATTATTCATTGAATGACTCTTCAAATAAATAAATATTAGAGAATATAAATTATCTTTTTAGATATTTTTTTTTGTCTCACCAACCACTTGCCTTTGGTTGAGTCACTGGTTTTTCAATTTATTTTTAATGTATAGAACGCTTACTTCAAACAGTCCCATCTGGAAGACTGCAGCCCCCAGTATATAAAAGGATAATGAAGTGGTGCTCGTCTGTTCTCATATAGTGGAGCCCTCAGAAAGCTCTGATACAACCTCCTTGCCTCCCTTCTGCCACTCCCCCAAGCTAAAATACGCATTCCACTTACCTCCACATTTTATGTTTTTCACTTCTTTCAAGGCCCAGGACAAATCTTTCCTTATGAAAATTTCTCTCTGGTCATCCCATCTAGGGGGGCCTTACCCTTTTCTGGAAGCTCTACTGCCACTCTATTCTTTTGGCATAGACAGAGTATATACCAACAAATATTCTTCAAGGCTTCCTAAAGGCCAGCCAAGTCCAGTGATACGCATTTTAAAGGCATTTTCCCATCTAATCCTCAGAGCAGTCCTGTGAGAGAGATGCTATCATTATCCTCATTTTACTGATGAGGAAAGAGAAGCTCAGAGAGGGGCACACCTTGGTGGTTCAGTTGGTTAAGCATCTGCCTTAGGCTCAGGTCATGATCCCGGGGTTCTGGGATTGAACCCTGCATCTAGCAGAAAGCCTGCTTCTCCCTCTCCCTCTGCTTGTGCTCCCTCCCCTGCTCTCTCTCTCTCTCTGTGTCAAATAAATAAATAAAATCTTTAAAAAGAAAAAAAAAAGTTCAGAGAGGTTAAGCCAATTTGCCAAGGTCACACCACTATTAACTGGCACTGCTAGGATTTAAATAGGAGCTACTTAATTCATTGTTCCCTGTTCTAACATGCCATTCTTTTGTCTTTCCAACTAGATTGTAAGCTAAAGTGTAGGAATTGTGTCTCTAATTCTTTCCCTCCTTGCTCTATTCTTAATACAGTGCTTAGCCCTTAAGAAGAGTATGATTAATTATTTTCAGAGATTAATTGGTACCCCGAAGTATATTGCATAGTTCCTCATCTCGTCCTGTTCTAACATCCATCCAGGTAGAAGCTGTCAGCTTCTGAATAGGTTCTGGTCTCACTCTCTTTCTCCCTAAAGAAAGTTGTATTTCTGAAGCTTGCAAAGACAGGTTTTTGCTGCTGAAAATATTAAGCACTTCCTGCAAAGGCTGGAAGCTAAGCAGGGGTTCCACAGGAGGGAAAAAACAACAGTGACCTCTTCAAATAGAGTGGGGAGGCTCCAGGCAGGAAATCGAAGGTACTGTCAGAACTGCTCTGGGGAGAAAGAGGGAAGACTGGAGAGGAAAGAGAGACTATTTAGATTTTTACCACTTGGGACCCTATCCCCAATTTAACTTCTGGACTAAATTTTAAAAACAGTTGAGTGGTAAAAAGCCCTGCTCTCTGTGAACTCTGGCCTCTCCGCCTATTCAGGATGTCACAGAGAAAGACTACACATTGTGTGGAGCAGCCCCAGGGGCACACCCAGCGGCTCAGGTGGGGTGATTGACTGCGGGAAGCCCCAGGGTCCTGCCTGCCTGCCACCCTCCCTGCACCTGTGCTGTGAATAAACAGAGGCCTGCCTTCTGCAGGGGCCCCTTCCTGACCTCCCCCAGCCCTTCTCTCCTCCCCCCCGTGGGCCCTCATACTTGAAAATTAACCACAGGCTTAAAGTGAAAGGGAAGATGGCTATGTGAGCCCCAAACAGGCAAGTGGAACTACGCGATGAACAGACAACAGAGTCCCAATGAAATAGGCACCTCTGTACGCTAATTTTAGCATTTATTCCCTCTTAAGTATCCATTTTATGCCCTTACTGCAGTCCGTGTAATAATATCGCTAAAATGTCAGGTGGTCAACCACAATTTCATTTTTTATGTTCTGATTTGAAGCGCTGAAAGTCAATTCAGTGATTTCAATAGAAGTCTCATTGCTCGTGAAGTATTTACTTCAAGTACCTGTCTTTTCTTTGGAAATACGGTAAGTGGTCTTTGGTGACTGATGTATTTATAATATACATGGGTAACCAATATGGTTGGCTCTTTAATGACTTTCACAGAAGGCAAATGAGGACAAGAACCATTTTTGTAAAACAAAACACGGGCACACATACACATACATAAGCAAAATGTATTTTGAGAAAGGAAAGCAGGGTCCAGATGATAGTCATAGGGTATCTTCACAGACTTGTGCTTTTTGACTGAGGAAAACAAGTATCTGTGTTCAAAACTAAAATTATTCTATTCATTATATACTGTTGGAAGTTGCTATCGTTATAATAGATACAAAAATTCAAAACAAAACCCCTCATTTAAATGCTAAATTGAAAATGTTCAGTGTTTTCAATCAGTGATTCTCCTGAGTCATGAGGAGAGCTCTACAGCCTATGTCTTTTTCTCTTTTTCCTTCTTATAAAAAAATTGGGATAGAGGATGCAAGACACAAAATAAAAACACATAGGCTGAAGGGAAATTATTTGTGGAGGGAGAGAATAAATAAATGAATGAATACATAAATAAACCTAATGGCAAAAGCCATTGCAAGTAAAGTCAAAAGCCAAAAAGCAAAAGACAAAAAAAAATTGCAAATTACATCAGGAAGGGCTTGTTTTTTTTTTTTAAATATATAAAAAGCTCCAACAACTCACTATGAAAACCTCCAACAATCCAATGGAAAAATTGAGCAAAACAGATGAACAATTCACTGTTCAATTCACAACAATTCAATGGTACTTCAAAGTAGGAAAAGATGCTTACTCTCACTTTAGTAAAAAAAAATTCTTTTTTGGTGGAAGAAAGGGGGAAATATGTTGATGGAGGTAAAACGATATACAACCTAATGAAGGACAATTTAGCCCCAATTCATCAACACTGCAAATGCATTTTCCCTTTGACCCAGCAATCACAATTCTAAGAATTTATCTTATAAATGTTATTTTACACATGTGAAATGACATATGTACAAAGTTATTTACTACAACACCGTAATAGCAAAAAGTATTTTAAAAATCCAAATGGTGTCAACAGGGGACTAGTTAAACAAATTATGATACAGGTACACAATTCTTTATCTGAAACCCTGGGGCTTGATGTAGTTTGCATGTCAGAACTTCTTGAAATTTAGAAAGCTAATGCACTGAATATACCATATATTATATAACACCTAGGAGGGTTCTGGGGCAATACTCACTAATCAAATAGATTCACATTTTGGCAAGAAAAATTATGAACAGTCATACTAAATGGGAGAAATACAACTCATGTCAGTACAAGTCATATTTTGCCACAAAATGAGTTTGCCACAAACTCAGGAAAATTCTTGGTCCTCAGAGTTTTTTTTAAGTTAAGAGTTACAAATAGGAGGTTGTAGGCATGTCTATCCACAAAACAGAATACCATAGCACTATTAATAAGTTAAAATACAGTTTCTACACTAAACAATATCCAATAGATGCTATTTAAAAAAGAAAAAGATATAGCTATCTGTGTACAAAAGGGGAAAAAGATTAAGGGACATATGTATTTGTTATTGTAAGCCAAAGATGGGTCTAAAAAGAGTACATGTATTTCTGGAGAGAGGAGCTAGGAGTTCAGGAACTATGGATGAGAGCCAGACTTTTCACTGTATATACCTGCATATTTGTTCTCTGTAAATAAATTAACTATTCAGAGTAAATAATACACATTTACATGTTTAATTGCTAAGCAAAATGTGTATATGGATTACCAATGGCTGTTCAGGCTTCATCCTCATATGCAAGTTCTGAGAGCCCTCAGAGTGCCATGTAATAAATACCAAGTATGGGCCTGGCACTAAGCTAGGTGCACTGCTCAGATTATAGCTGGTCATGTGAAGTAGGCATTAGTATCTCCATTTTGAGATGAGGAAACCACGGTTCCAATAAAACTTCACAATAACAAGTAGTAGAGCTAGGATTCATACCCAAGACTGTATGACCCTGAGTTCTACAGCAGAAAAGAACATTGGAAAATGAGAATTAGGTGGTTATCGACTGAGAACATGTGTGGAAGTTATGACCAGATGATGATTCTTTTCTTGAATACAATTTCTGGAGCATTTAAGATTCTTCTCTGCTCTGACTCCTCTGAGTATTGCTTGTGATACAAAAACAGCAAAGCCTGCGAGCAAGGGTCTGTGTCCCAGTTAAGGGCTGAGGAGGTGAACTCTTCCATTTCAAAGATCTGAAGCCCTGTGGGGCCAAGAGCGGACATGTCTGCCCACAATGGACAAGCAGTCTTGTCAAAGAATGCACTGTCCTCTTCTTCAGATTTCTCATGAGCACTGGCTGGGGAGGAAGGGGTAGGAAGGTGCTATAGATGGAATGTTTCTGTCCCCTCAAAATTCTTATGTTGAAACCTGGATCCCCAATGTACTGGTGTATGGTGATGGAGTCTTTGAAAGATAATTAGGTTTAGCTTAGGTCATGAGGGTGAACTCTTCATGATGAGATAAGTGTCTTTTAAGAAGAGACATGAAAAAGCTTGGTTCCTCTCTCTGCTTCCCATTCTGTGAGGCGGCAAGTAGACGACCTTCTGAAAACCAGGAAGCAGGTCTTACCAGACATCAGCCCTGATGGCACCTTGACTTTGGACTTCCCAGCCTCCAGAACTGGGAGAAATAAATAAATGTTTGTTAAGCCACTCAGTCTAAAGTCATTTGTTATGGTAGCTTGAGCTGACTTTAGCTGTGGAAAGACTCACCTTCTGGTCTCAAGTATTGTATATTTGCAAGTACAGTTTGAAATTCATCAAAACCAGTAAATACTAATTTGACTTGTCTTTTCAGTAATTATTCCCTTTGTTCCATGGTTGAGAAAAGCAAAGTAGGACAGTGCAGACTATTCTTAGGAGCAAGTACATGGTATAGTCTGGACCCATTGATGTGGGACAGACTGATGGGTTCAGGTTGGCTCCAAAACACACAGGTTCTCTCCCTTCCCGGAACCCCAATAGGCCACACATCTCCTAGGCTTATGTCCATACCCACCAGGAACAGGAACAAGAGAGGCAGTTTGAATTAAACTGACCTTCAGCCAATAACTCCAGAAGAATTAAGGAAGAAGTGGTGGTTTCTGACACTTTGAGGCTGAACTTCGGGTGTGACCAACCACCAATATTCGCCCTGGGACTAACCCGTTTTCTCACTGGAAGTTCTACAACCCAGGAAACCCATCAGGAATGGACAAAGCAGGATGACTGGTCACCCTGCCTAGGTTTCAATCCCAGGTCCACCACTTACCAGCTACGCGATCTTGAGCAAATTCTGAACTATTCCGTGTCGGTTTCTCCGTGTGTAAGATGGGGAGAATAAGAGTACCTGTTCCACAGGGTTGTTATGAAAATTAATATTTCTAGAATACTTAGAATAGTGCTTGGTAAGAGCTGCATAAATATTTGTTAAAAAAATAAATCACATTAAACTTTGTTGAGCCTTACCATCACTGTACACAACCAATGGGTGCAACGAGGCATTGAGCTCTCTTGAACTGCATGACTGTGTTGGTGGAGACAGAAGCACAAGGCTGCAACTAGCTTTCCTTGAGACAGTTGTTCCTTGAGTCACTAGGCTACGACACCAGAGCAAGAGTTCAGCATTCCCTTTATCTCTATCTCCTTACCCACACTTGTTATTTCTTGTGTTTTCTACGCTAGCCATTCTGACAGGAATAAAGTGGTATCTCATGCACTGTTGGTGGGAATGTAATCAGGTGCTGCCACTGTGAAAGACAGTATGGAAGTTCCTCAAGAAATTAACAATAAAATTACCATAGGATTCTGTAATTCCACTACTGGCTATTTACCCGAAGAAGACAACAATACTAATTCAAAATGATACACGCACCCCTATGTTTACTGCAGAATTATTTACAATAGCCAAGATGTGGAAGGAACCCAAGTGTCCACTGATAGGTGAACAGATAAAGAAGAGGTGATATGTGTGTATATATATACACATACCACACATATATATGTCATGGAATATTACTCAGCCAGAAAAAATGATGAACTCTTGCCAACTGCAACAACATGGATGGACCAAGAGGATAAATGCTTAGTGAAATAAGAAAGACAAATACCCTATGATTTCCCTCATAGGCAGAATTTAAGAAACAAAACAAAACAAACAAAGGAGAAAAAGAAACAAACAGGCTCTTGAATACAGAGAACAAACTAAGTTGCCAGAGGAGGGATGGGTAGTAGGATAGGTGAAACAGATAAAGGGGATGAAGAGTATGTTTATATAATGAGCACTGAGAGGTGCGCCTGGGTGGCTCAGTGGGTTAAAGCCTCTGCCTTCAGCTCAGGTCATGATCCTGGGGTCCTGGGATTGAGCCCCGCATCGGGCTCTCTGCTCAGCAGGGAGTCTGCTTCCCTTCCTCTCTCTCTGCCTGCCTCTCTGCCTACTTGTGATCTCTGTCTGTCAAATAAATAAAATCTTTTTTAAAAAAGAAAAAAAAAATGAGCACTAAGAAATGTATAGAATTATAGAATCAGTATCTTGTATACCTGAATCTAAAGCAACACTGTTTGTTAATTACATATATAGATATATATACACACACAAAGAGGCCAGCATTTCATTTTCCCCAGCTCAACCTACCTTTCTGATCTTTACTGGCTCAAACCTCTTGCCCTAACTGACTGGCACACAATAGGCTCACAGCAAATATTTATTAAAGGAAGGCATAACTTTTTTATTCACATTGGCCTATCCAGGGGTGCTGGAAGGAGGTTTTTATTTGGCTGGTTGGTTAGTTGGTTGGTTGGTTTGGTTTGGTTTGGTTTTTGTTTTATTTTATTTTTTGGCTTTTGGGATTTTTGTTTGTTTGTTTTTGTTTTGCTTTCTCTTGTCTATTTGCAAAGGCATATAACTAATACTAAGATTTCAGGCATCCTGCTTACCCATGATGAGCTTTTCTAATATTGTAAAACAAAGCAACTGCAGAGAAGAGAAGAGGGTCCTCTCCTTTGGCAGTTATTTATGGTTCTGATCTGGTGTAGCCTGAACACAGAAATGCACGCATCAGTCATAAATCGGTCAGCGCTCTGGACACCTGAAGCCTTGAGAGCCTGCAGCGCGGGCTCAGCAGGCTTATTGTGCAGAAAGTTTGCACAGTCATTCACATTCACACAGTCACTTCCCTGCCCGCCTCGGCAAACCTGCCTGCATTCTGGAGACCCGCCAGGACACGTGGGTCTGCCTGCCTGCGGGGTTCCACCCCAGCTGAGTCCTGAGTCAATGGTGGGGCCAGTGGCCGAACCACAGACCTCAAGATGTGCAGGCAAGCCTTGCGAAAGTCTCCACTCCTGTACTGCTTAACCAGCAGCATATGTTTTTTTGGCTAAAAGGTGTTTAAATGAAATCATTTTTTCCATATTACTTTGAAAAGTTTATTTCATCAGCATGAAAATGTTTAATAATATTATTTGGGGGTTTAAAAAAATAAATCATCATTTTGAAGATGTTTCTTTTTTATTCACTCAGGGAAAAGAACACAGTGATATTTAATCCTTTCCTTAAATGATGCAAGTGACTTTGACTTTAGATGAACAGGGCTTTGGGACTCAAACAGCACGAATGTCTGTGCCAAAATAGAGAAAGGAAGACTTGTTCCCTACAGACCTGTACTGGCGTAAGGTGACTGGTTGGGTTGGGTTTGAGTGATGATTGTAATAAAATAGAGCAGGCCCCCAACCCAGGCAGCTTTGCAAGGTCATGATGAGCCATAAAGAGAATATGTGCCAATGCCAGCATCGCAAGGCTGGCAGATTCTGGAACTATTACCACTCTTTCTTGAGAGAGCCACATTCCATTGAGGGGGCAAACACTTCAATGGAGAAGCTCTAGGGACCCCTGGAGGGCTGGCGGGGGGATGTAATCTCTGGCCTCCCCTTTCATTCAGCAGAAAGCATCCCTCTCTGATCATTTTCACCCTGAGCAACAGTATGGGACTGCTCTAAAGCTATTGTCCCAAACAGGCCTAGTCCTGGCATGTGTTCTAGCAGGCTGAAGACAAAGAATATAAAGGGAGGCCTGCCCAGTATAGGTCTAGACAATTAAGTTATGCAGCATGCTAACAAACTATCAAATAGGTCTACTCTTCTATCTTAATAGATAAACCTGGAAGGCCTACTATTACATATTCAAAATTTATAGACTACTCAGAGTTCAGCACTGGACCCTGGAGGCTTAGGGAAAGCTGCACCCTGTCACCCAAATCCTGGCCTATGATCCATCCCACCACCCTTTCCTTCCCTGGTTCTGTCCAACATCACCAAGGGCTGACATCCCATCCCTCACTTCCAAGCTCTGCCCTCACTGCCTACACAGCCCCCATTGGCCACACTCCTCAATGCCAGACACCAGTTTGCATACAGACCCTGGAAAGGGGGTGGAGGTAATTTGAGCTGGATCCCAGGTCCTGTGTCCTGACTATCTAGGAACAATCTAGGAAAGGGGGTGTAGGTTCTGAGTGGTCACAGGGACCCTGTACTCTGGGGGCAGTAGCAGGCAGAGGGGAGTCAAGAGGAGGTCTCTAAAGAGCATCATGCCCAGATCATCCGTACTGAAGAGAAGATAGAAAGCAACTGGCAAAGGGTATGACAGGGCAATGCCTGGTCAGGCTGCTGAGTGCTTTGATTCAGGGGCAACTTTTGTTTCCATAAACTGAAGGGAGAGGTAGGGAGAAGAGACAAAGGGACACCAAAAGGTCTGAGAGATGCTCTGCTGAAGGGGTGTGAATGAAAGAAGACAAGCATTTAACTTTAACAGATGAAACAGGGTCAACTATTTGGGACTTGGCATGAGCTGAAAATGGTGGATCAAATTTTTATCTCTGGAGATATACCCTGTCTCTCACAAACGGGATGTCAAAGAAAGGTCAGACATTAAAGTAACCACAAGGAACCTAAAAATATGTTCTTCCTGGCTGTAGAACTTTGAAGAGCTTTTCTTTGTAAATGAAGGGGAGGTGGGTGGGGTCTTAATCAAGTCATCTTTCGAAGTCCTAATGGTTTTCAGGTTTTCTCAAGAACTTTCTATAAAACCAAAAGACTCAGATGAATTAAAAAAAAAAAAAAAAGCACATATGGGACAAAAATAGTATTCAAAACTTGAGGTTTGGTGAAAGAAAGAAATTCTGAACAGAGTAGCGAACAGAAGTCTGTGTGTTAATGAGAACAAATGAGACACCAATGGAACAGGAAGCAGAGAGGTGATCTCATGTATAGCCTCTGGAGACTGTAAGTTATGAGGCAAGCACGGTACTTAGTCAACACTTTGTTCCAAGAGATTCAATCTTTCTCTACTTACATTAAATCCTGTCCGTATCCTATAAAGCAACTTGTATTTCTTCAGGCCCTTCCCCTTTTGGGAGAATCACAGAAGACCTATCTTCTCTCCTCTGTGCCCTTCATCTTGTCCCCACATCCCAAAGGGTTTTAAGACACGGTGGGGACAGATTGCTATGAGAATGAGGTACCTCCAGACTTGGGTGGAAAGGTGAACAGACTATGAAAAGAAACTCCATAGCCAAGAACTGAGAGAAGAGGCCAAACTCACTTTTGCTACCAGTGAGAAGTTTTAGATTTCAAGAGGTTGAAGAACTTACCACAAAAGCAAGAGTACAAGCCAGAAAGAGACTGCAGACCCACAAGTACTGAACCCTGCTCTAGGCACTAGGGTCAAAGCACAGCCCCGCTGTCATTATCCCTGTCCAGGGTAGAGCCCCAAAGCACCAGAAGATGACAATCCACCGAGGAAATGGGAAGAACAGCATAAAAATAAGTATGGGTTGGAAGGATTTCCTCCAAAGTCTTAAATATATATAACCTGGCCAAGTGATCACATTGCTAAGAGGAAATACGATAGTGGTGGATAAGAAACAAGCATCCAAAGGGCATAAACAAAGGCTTAGATTGCTCCAAGGGAAACATAAATTCAGTGATGCGATGGAAAATATAGGCTCACTATGAGGAGAATTACTATATTGGGAAGACCTATTAATCTGTTGACAGTTTCTCAAAGAATGTGATGGCAGCCTGCTAATTTGCCTCATTTGAAACCAGTCTATATGGGGAACTGGAAAATCTATCTCAGGGATCAGTACTGAGCAGTAGGCGAGGGATGAGTTGCTCTCGTAAATCTTGTTCATTTTTCATCTTGATAATTTTTTCTCCCTTATTTCTTCTCATTTTCTTCTCCATTCTCTTGCCAAGCCCCGCTCAGATCTGCAAAATCCTCTTCTATGGAAAACTTTCTCGGCTAAGGGAAGGGGGTGCTAACGAAGGGCTTGGAACTATGAGAGGGGTCGGCGGTTGGTCTGCATCTCCCAGACCCTTCAAAGCTCAGAAAAGCGGCTTTTTTCTCAGGTTATCCTCCGCAGACCTGGGTTGCCTGCACCTTTGCTGTTGGGTACCTTGGAACATACCCTAAAGATGACAACTTTTCAGATCAGGAGTTCAGACCTCAGTTCAAAGGGCTGACGCAGTCCGGATGAGCTAAGAGACTTTTTAAGCTCTGGTGAAAAGACAGAGCAACAGTCTCTCAAACCTTTACAGCAGGAGTATGGCAATTTCCCTAATGCTTTTTCAAGGGCTTTCATTTTTATCCAAATAGCTTCCATTATTGCCAAGTAAAAGGAAAGGTGTTGCATCATCCAAACTATAAGTGAGCAGTATAGTCTTGTGCTGAATCCAACTGAAAGAGAATTTTGCTGGAAGGTCCAAATAGCAAACCATTTTTTTCCAGATGTCAGAAAGCGGGAGGTCTGTGTGAAGAAAACTGCAGCATTGTGGACTTTTTATCTGGTGTATCTATGGAAGGACATGGATGAAAGGCCTCGTAAAGAAAATGTTTGCTTCAGCTCGTGCAGCTTTGTGCTATAAGGGTAGCCCCAACAGCCCCTAATTTAGTATTTCAGAGATATACTCATGTGAGAGGAGGCAAAACCGTCCCAGGAACAACAAGACTCGGACCCTAGTTTTTATTTACTGAAATAAAGATAGCAGAAATAGATAGGGTTGGAGAAAACGGTCTTGAGATATGTTGCATGTTATAATCCTGTTGCCAGCACTTAAATAAAAAGGAGATGGAAAGAAGAAAAATCCCTGCTCAGAGGCCCCGGGGAGCAATACGGTCTTTGGGATCTCTGCTGACACAGCGGATGCACACTCAAGACGTCTTCGGGGATGAAGGGCTCTGTGGCTAAAAGGAAAACCAAATCCTTAAGCTAAGAAAGAGTCACACTATGTGGAAGCAAAACCACATGAGACTCGGTTGATTGTTTCTCATGAAGAATCCAGCCCATTTTCCTATAGGTAGGAGGAACCTAACATGAATAATAAAACCCAAAGAATGAATTAGATACAACCTGACACAAGATTTATTCTCTGGAGCACATAAAGGGCTCAGCTTGCCTTCCCACCCTCCTTCACCTGCATTCTTTCCTCACTGCTTCTTTTCTGAGACCATGCCCTCTGCTTGTCTCATGTAATTGCTCCCCAAACCCAGTATTCCCGGCCAGATGTGTGTCCTCCGTCAGAAAGAAAGTTTTGCTCTGTTCCTTCCAAGTAGGTCCATACGCCTGGGGTTCTAAGTCTTCCAATACCTTAGGGGCACCTTGTTCTTTAATAAGTGTGCTGGTTGATGGGAGACCCAGCATACTCTGTAATATCCCTGGAGTTTCATGGGGAGCTTACGTTCTGAATGCCACTTCTGGCTCTAATCTCTGCTCCAGAATTCCCCCCTGCCTCTCTCTCATCTGTTTCTCACCTCTGGAGTGGCTGCCCCTTTTCAGCTCTACATGACCTTGGGCTAGGCATCCTCCCAATTCGGTTCCACCTATCTCTAACACTTCAGACTTTTACTGAAGGTTGGGGTTTGTGAAGTCAGGAGATCAACTGCAAGTACAGAACAGCACAGAAAATAATTTAAAATTATACATCTTATGCCTAAAATTCCTGTGGCTGTTCTCACAGCCAAAATGATTATTACCCATTCCTAAATGTGTTCTGTCCCCTTACTTGTTTCTCTCTTCCACTTGCTCTCTTCTCTACTGACTCTCAAACTCCTGAACCCCTTGCTCAGTCCAACCAGGGAAATTCTGAAATATTTCAGGAGGTAGGGTGAGACAATATTTTAGATTCTAAAGTCAGACTGCCTGAGAATTTCTAGCACTATTGTTTAAGTGCTGTCTGATCTTGGGCACATCTCTTAACCTCTCTGTGTTTCCATCTTTCATGCGGAAACTGAGAATAAGAATAGGCCCTATTTCAGAGGTTTGTGCTGAGGATCGAGTAAATATGTATAAAGCACTATTCTAGTGTCTGGCACATAGTAAACTTTCTGTAAGTGTCACTGTCATTTTGTTTATTTCACCTGGTACCTTCCTGACCACATTCTTGTTACTTTTTCACTACTGAATGGTCTAAACAAAAATAAGCTTATCCTCTACAGATAATCTGTCCACCAGTCTTCCTAAATGGTTAGCCACAAGCTTTGGGGAAGTAACTGGAAGAAGTAGACACTACTGGTCAACCTTCCTACAACAGTCATCCTGGACTATAATACCACCTGATACTACCACTCACTCACTCACTATCCCCTACTCAACAGCAGTTACAGTGCACCATATTGGTTTAGTGTTCTAGGGGTGTTAATAAGTACCACAAACTAGGTGATTTAGGGGCATCTGGGTGGCTCAGTTGGTTAAGCCTCTGCCTTCGGCTCAGGTCATGATCCCAGAGTCCTGGGTTTTGAGCCCCACATCAGGCTCCCTGCTCCCGGGGAGCTGCTTCTCTCTCTCCCCCCTATTTGTGTGCTCTCTCACTATTTTTTTCTCTCTCTCTGTCTCTCAAAAAAATAAAATCTTAAAACAAAAAAACAAAATAAAACAAAACAAAAAACTAGGTGGTTTAGCACCACATAAGTTTATCATTTCACAGTTCTAGAGACCAAAATCTGAAATCAACATGTTGGCAAGGCCATGCTCCCTGCTGAAGATGCTAGAGAAGGATCTGATCCAGGCCTTTCTCCCAGGTCTGGTAGCCATGAGCACTCCTTGGCTTGCAAATAGCTGTCTTTTCATATCACTTTCCTTCCATTCATGTCTGTGTCCAAATTTCTCCTCTTTTTATAAAGGCACAGTCATTTTGGATTAGGGCCCACCATACTGACCTCACCTTAACTTGAGCATCTGAAAAGATCCAATCTCTAGATTAGGCCATGTTCATAGGTACTGCGGTAAGGACTTCAACATCTGTAGGGGGGGACACCATTCAAGCCGTACCATACATCTAATATATTCCAGAACCTCTAGGTACTGCAAATATAGCAATGACAAAAACAGTCCCTGCTATCATGAAGTTCACATCTGGCTGGAGAAGACAATAAAGATAAGAAGTGTCAGGTAATGAATAATGTTATGAAAAAAAATAAACAATGCTAAGGGGGTTGAACACCATGGAGGGCCCAGAGTTGCTGTTTCATATCAGGTGATCAGGAAAGACCACTCTGATAAGTTGACCCCCAGCAGGAGACCTGGAGAGTGAGGGATGAAGTATAGGGACACATCAGAAA
Source organism: Taxidea taxus jeffersonii (assembly GCA_003697995.1). Lineage (NCBI taxonomy): Eukaryota > Metazoa > Chordata > Mammalia > Carnivora > Mustelidae > Taxidea > Taxidea taxus. Next base: position 21,550 of record ML098828.1, read on the forward strand.
GAGAGCTCCGGGCAGAAGGACAAGAGGTTCAAGGCCCTGAAAGAGCAATGCCTGGCTTCTCAAGACATAGCTTAGAGGCTGGTGTGGTAGCAGAGAAGGCAGTGGGGAGGGTGGCCAAAGGAGATGGGGTCAGAATGGAATTGGGGCTGAGGGTGTGGCACAGAGGGTCTGGTGAAGAGACATGGTGAGTTCTGTGTAAAAGTTGCCTTTTACACTGAGCTCTATGGGGTCATAGTCTATTCAGGCTGCTTTGATGAAATACCACTGATCAGGTGGCTTATAAACCACAGAAATTTATTTCTCACAGTTTTGTAAGCATAATGCTGAGATCACAGTGCCAGCATGATTGAGTGAGGGCCCTGTCCCAGGTCACAGACTACTCATCATGTTCTCTCTCCCTGGGTGGAAGGGGTAAGGAGCTCTCTATAGCTTCTTTTATGAAAGAACTAATTCCCCACAGGAGAACTCCACCCTCGTGACCTCAGCACTTTCCAAAGACTCCACCTCCTAACACTATCAGCATGGGGATTAGGATTTCAACATATGAATTGGCAGGGGAATGGAAGGGAACAAATATGCGGACCACAGCAGAAGGGAAGTCTCTGGACTTCCCAACTGCTTAAAGCAGAGGAAGCAAATCTGACCTTTGTTTTAGAAGCCTAACTCCAGTTTCTCAGTGAAAAGAGACTAGTAGCTGGTCAGGGGTAAGAACAAGGGTACCAGCCATGACTACCTTTACATGGAGAACTGGGTGTTCTTTAACCCCTTAGGCTCATGTAGGGAGGCAGGAACAGTTAAGTACCCTTTGCCCCTTCATCTAGAAACAGAATCCCTATTTCTTGTGGGGGTACCTACTCCATGTAGGTCTGAAATTCCTGACCCTCCCAACCCCAGCCACAAGGGTAGATAGGTTTTTAGGCCTGGCCAATTGGAGAACTGCCTGGCTCTGGTTCCACTGCTCACAGATGAGGCTGGACCAAGTGGAAACTGGACCAAGCCCTTCCTAGTTTGGTTGCATCTCAGGCGTGGGCTCACTGAGCCATAGGCAGAGAGCCTGGGGTTGCTGGTCACATTCACCAAGTTCACCATAGAGATAGAGCTTATCTAAGAGATAGGAAGCAAACAAGCCCTTGAGCCCTCACTGTGTGAGGACCTAAGGGCTGCAAATCCTCACAACCACTGTATGAAGTGTGTGCTATTATCACGCCCTTTTACAGATGAGGAATGAGACATAAACACGTTATTAAAAAAAATAAAAAGTAAAAAATAAAACTTCCCCAAGACCGTAATGCTAGGAAGTAGGACAGCCTTGATTCAAACCAATAACCTTTGGTTCTAAGAGCCCGTATAATTCTTAATCCTCATTTAAGATTAAGGAAGATCTCAGGACTGCAAGAGAAGAGGCCTTGAAGATTATTTAGCCCAGTGGTCATCAACTCTAGCAGACTTAACATTCTTTTTTTCTAACATCTCATTTAGTATTCTGAAATGAATCCTATAGACAATATAGTTTACCTGCACACATAACTTTTAAATAGCTAACACCCTTCTTTAATTATAAAAATTTAAGGAATTTATAATTTAAGAAGACATGCATTTCACTCTATAAATGTTCATGCTAACTATTCCAAAAGACATAAAGTCAGATGACTGTATCAGGAAAACCTGAGGTTTTTGAAATGGGCAAAAAACAGTGTAGGTTGTTGAGGTGCTGCTTGGCACACTTTTCTGGATTATCTCTACTTCTCATGTGTTGCCTTTGAGCTAACAACACTGTAAAAGGAAAACACGGGCACTGCATGTGGTTCTCATTCATAGAGAGACAAAATGTGTCTAGTAGAGTATAACTAACTGATACTAACTGATCATTTCCCTGTGGATACTGATCACTTTTGCATCTATTTCTTTACTTATAAATTTACCTCAGTAATTAATTGATGGGTTAAATAAGATTATTTCGAAAACACAGGCTGTATTAGGGTTCTCCAGAGAAGCAGAATATATGCATAATAATATATATTATTATATATGTCATTATATGTCATATATATTTATATATATCATATATAATATATATCATATATTATGTAATTATATAATTTACATATTATATAAATATATTATATATAATCAATATATATATTATATATCATATATATTTGTATTATATTTATACTATGCATATAATATAATATATAAATAATATGATTTATAATATATAAATAATATAAATAATAAATTCTAATTAACATATAATTATTGCTATAATTATAATTTATATATTATATAAAATTATATTTACATAATTTATGTATATGATTTATATATTAATATTGCATATAATTAATATATTATATATTAAGTATATATGAGATTTAATAAAGGAATTGGCTCACATATTTTATGGAGGCCAAGACATATTTTATGGAGGCCAAGAAGTCCCATAGTCTGTCATCCACAAACAGAAGAATTAGAAAAGCTGGTACTATAATTCAGTCCAAGTTCAAATGCCTGAGAATCCAGGGCTGATGGTATAAGTCCCAACCTGTGTCCAAAAGAACCAGGAGCATCCGTGTCCCAGGGCAGCAGAAAATGGATGTCTCAGCTCCAGCAGAGAAAGTGAACTTGCCCTCCCTGCACCTTCTTCTATGCAGGCCCTCAATGGTTGGATGATGGTCTTCTTTACTCAGTTCCCCAATTCAAATGCTAATCTTTCCCAGAAATGTGCTCACAGATGCATCCAGGAATAATGTTTTACCAGATATCCGGGCATCCTTTAGCCCAGTCAAGTTAACACATAAAACTAACCATCACACAGGTTCATGATACAGATGAATGAAAGTCATAATTGTAAGCACTTTCAAAAATTAGCCTTCAACGTGCCTAGATGTAAAATTACTGTAAAATAGGAGTTAGAAATCAAACTAATGAAGACTCAAACACCAGGTTCAGTATTGCCATTGGTGGTATCATTTTCCAAAATAGTGAACAATTCTTGGTAAAGTGCTGAATAAAACAAACACCACCTTCCTTGAATATACATCTTGGAAAAGCCTTGTGTTTACTAAAACTAAAGAAGTATTTGTGTGTTTGTGTACATAGAGTCCAGTGTACAGTCTACCTGTAGATAATTATGGATATCTGAGTTCAGTTCTAAGCTTGGATAACTATAAACAGTTTTCTACCTACATAAATGTCAAAGCCATTGTTGTGTGGAAGTTGTGTGGGTATGAGATCATTCTTCATTGTGCAAAACTGTCCTGGGAATAGCAGGTCACTTAACACCACTAGCCTCTGCCATAAGCCACTAGTTCACCCCAATTACTACAACAACCAAAAATAACCCCCAAATTTCCAAAACCCACCACAGAGGGTATGGCCTCTATTGAGAACCACTGATCCAGTCCAAACACACAGTTTGGGTTCTTAAATCTCCTCTGTAACATCTTAAGCAAACTCAACAAATACTTGTTGAATGAATAAAAATACGAATGAAGAAAAGTGTGGAATGGTTGAATATTGAAAACTCTACAGAGTTATTACTTGTCAATAAACAAATTCCTTTTTTAGGCATAGAAAGTTTCCCAAGGCAACCATGCACTTACAAATATTTGTTTTTTATGGATTCTTAGACTACTCAATCCTTTCTTGAATTTGAAACTTTAAGTTAGGTAGAGAAATACTAATGAGTTACAGCGACATAACTAAACCTTGAAGGAACCTTATTTATTCATTCTTTTTTTTTTTATTTAAGCTTTTTTTATTTAAACATATAATGTAACCCCACCACCCTCTCCCAACCCCTCTCCCCCCCCCACCCCCCTCAGTTTGTTTTATGACATTAAGAGTCTCTTTTGGTTTGTCTCCCTCCCGATCCCATCTTGTTTCATTTTTTCTTTTCCTACCACCTTAACCCCCACCCCGTTGCATCTCCACTTCCTCATATCAGGGAGATCATGTGATAGTTGTCTTTCTCCAGTTGACTTATTTCGCTAACCATAATACGCTCTAGTTCCATCCATGTCGTCGCAAATGGTAAGATTTCGTTTCTTTTGATGGCTGCATAGTATTCCATTGTATATATATACCACTTCTTCTTTATCCATTCATCTGTTGATGGACATCTAGGTTCTTTCCATAACTTGGCTATTGTGGACATTGCTGCTATAAACATTCGGGTACACGTGCCCCTTTGGATCACCTCGTTTCTATCTTCAGGGTAAATACCCAGTAGTGCAATTGCTGGGTCATAAGGTAGCTCTATTTTCAATTTTTCATGCTGTTTTCCAGAGTGGTTGCACCAGCTTGCATTCCCACCAACAGTGTAGGAGGGTTCCCCTTTCTCCACATCCTCGCCAGCATCTGTCATTTCCTTACTTGTTCATTTTAGCCATTCTGACTGGTGTGAGGTGGTATCTCATTGTGGTTTTGATTTGTATTTCCCTGATGCCCAGGGATGTGGAGCACTTTTTCATGTGTCTGTTGGCCATCTGGATGTATTCTTTGCAGAAATGTCTGTTCATGTCCTCTGCCCATTTCTTGATTGGATTATTTGTTCTTTGGGTGTTGAGTTTGCTAAGCTCTTTATAGATTTTGGATACTAGCCCTTTATCTGATATGTCATTTGCAAATATCTTCTCCCACTCTGTCAGTTGTCTTTTGGTTTTGTTGACTGTTTCCTTTGCTGTGCAAAAGCTTTTGATCTTGATGAAGTCCCAATAGTTCATTTTTGCCCTTGCTTCCCTTGCCTTTGGCGTTGTTCCTAGGAAGAAGTTGCTGCGGCTGAGGTCGAAGAGGTTGCTGCCTGTGTTCTCCTCAAGGATTTTGATGGATTCCTTTCTCACGTTGAGGTCCTTCATCCATTTTGAGTCTATTTTCGTGTGTGGTGTAAGGAAATGGTCCAATTTCATTTTTCTGCATGTGGCTGTCCAATTTTCCCAACACTATTTGTTGAAGAGGCTGTCTTTTTTCCATTGGATATTTTTTCCTGCTTTGTCAAAGATTAGTTGACCATAGAGTTGAGGGTCTATTTCTGGGCTCTCTATTCTGTTCCATTGATCTATGTGTCTATTTTTGTGCCAGTACCATACTGTCTTGATGATGACAGCTTTGTAGTAGAGCTTGAAGTCTGGAATTGTGATGCCACCAACGTTGGCTTTCTTTTTCAATATTCCTTTGGCTATTCGAGGTCTTTTCTGGTTCCACATAAATTTTAGGATTATTTGTTCCATTTCTTTGAAAAAATTGGATGGGATTTTGATAGGCATTGCATTAAATGTATAGATAGCTTTAGGTAGCATAGACATTTTCACAATATTTATTCTTCCAATCCATGAGCATGGAACATTTTTCCATTTCTTTGTGTCTTCCTCAATTTCTTTCATGAGTACTTTATAGTTCTCTGAGTATAGATTCTTTGCCTCTTTGGGGAGGTTTATTCCTAGGTATCTTATGGTTTTGGGTGTAATTGTAAATGGGATTGACTCCTTATTTTCTCTTTCTTTTGTCTTGTTGTTTGTGTAAAGAAATGCAACTGCTTTCTGTGCATTGATTTTATATCCTGACACTTTACTGAATTCCTGTACAAGCTCTAGCAGTTTTGGAGTGGAGCCTTTTGGGTTTTCCACATATAGTATCATATCATCTGCAAAGAGCGATAGTTTGACTTCTTCTTTGCCGATTTGGATGCCTTTAATTTCTTTTTGTTGTCTGATTGCTGAGGCTAGGACTTCTAGTACTATGTTGAATAGCAGTGGTGATAGCGGACACCCCTGCCGTGTTCCTGACCTTAAGGGAAAAGCTCTCAGCTTTTCTGCATTGAGAATGATACTTGCAGTGGGTTTTTCATAGATGGCTTTGATAATATTGAGGTATGTGCCTTCTATCCCTACACTTTGAAGAGTTTTGATTAGGAAGGGATGTTG
>RCUC01116746.1:0-13170 GCA_003697995.1 Taxidea taxus jeffersonii
CCCCCCCCCAAATCAGGCTCCTGTCCCAAGGCCCCTGCAGGTTCTGCAAGTGGGATTTGGCACCCAACTTGAGTGCTATGCCGTGGATGTGAGGCAGTGGATGCTACCAGTGGGGACACTCCTCTCCCCTAGCCTTGGGCTCCAGCAACCCAGAGGGAGACAGAACCACACTTTCCCCCTCCCCCCACTGGGTCCCTGTGCAGTAGCCTCTCACCTAGGTCGGTGTGTCTGGAGACAACCCGGCAATCCCTGAGCTGACCGAGGTAGAGAAGCAAAGGTTGGGGCTGTCATGCATGTGCCCCTGGGCCCTGCCGGGTTCAGTGCTCACCTGGTGAGCCTGGCCCGGCAACCTTGGAGTTGGGCAGAGAACTGAGGCACTGACTGCAGCCTGAAGGGACTGAACGGAAAACCTTCACCGAAGCTGACTTTGGGCTTGCAGATACAGAGGCAGAAAGGGAAACTCTAGGACAGCAGAGGATGGGCCAATAGCCATCTAGCCTTGGCCAGGCCCCTAGTGGGCCCTCACTGCAGTAGCCCGCCTGTGTGTGGAGTTCTCCGTCTGAGGAAGGAGAGTTTCCCCTTTGCTGTGTTCTGGTGTACAGACGGTTTGGGCCTTCCCAAGACCAGGTCATATCTTCACATCCCCCCTTCCCCCAGAAAATGCCAGAAGGAGGCCTGTCTACAGCTCCATCCTGGGGCTCTCCTCCAGGACCGGCACTGCAGTGAGTGAAATGAGGGAGCTACAGGCCCGGGCACAAAAAACTCAGTAACAACGAGAAGTAGTATTTGAGGCAATACTTTTAAAAATCAAGATCAGTGCCAGAAAAATCTGCGATGAACCAAATATCAGAATCTCAAATAAAGACAGGATCAATTTGCCTCAGGCTCCAGTATGGCTTGGCATGGCACTGTTACTAATTCTACGTAAAAGCTGGATCTTCTGCTCATCACAGGTTTTTTAGATGTTTGTTTGATTCCTGAGCTTTTTGACATCCCCTTAAATTTTTCACCCAGGGCGGGTGGCTCACTACCTCTCCCGTCTGGCCCTGCGGGAACTCCTGTCATCTAGTCTGGACTCCTGTCTGGAGCCAGAGTGGCCTCCCTAACCTTCTGCTCATCCAGGCCAAGCTCACAGATGCTAGAGACTGGGACCTTGCCACACCTCCAGGGGCATCCCCAAGGCTTTTCTGACCCTGAAGACACAGGTTTCTGATGCTGATACTCCCTGCTTCCCCCAGCAAGGCTGGCATAGGGGCACCTCCAGGGCTGGAAGTCAGGCCCTACTGAAGTGATGGAGGGGCAGGGAAAAGCATTCCTTCCCTTTGTCCCCAGAGGACCCACACCAGGTCTGGAAAGTGCCTCCTCCTCAAGCCCAGCCAACCCCCCCCCCCCCCCCAACCCCACCCCCACCCCGACCCCTCCAGCCAGGGTCAGAGCCCAAGCCTGCCTGGCCAAATCCTGCAGCTAATGATGCGTGATCCTGGGGAGGTCGGGAGGTGGGACGCACGGTGACTGTCGAGATTAGGGGAGCACTTAGCTCAGGGGAGGCCCACGGACCGCGCGGCTGTGGCCGTGGCCGTGAACGCAGGGTGGCCGGTGCGGCACGGGACCGTACTTACCGCGGCCGTTCTGGTTGGGCCGGTACACGCTGCCCACGCTGAGGCGGCCCTGCTGCGCGCCACTGCGCTCCGCTCCTGGCGGGGGCGCGTCGGAGCTGCGCACGGGCAGGTAGGGCGGCTCCAGCACGCGGAAGGGGGGCTGCGGCTCCACGGCCCGCGGCGGGACGTAGGCCTCGGGCGGCACGTTGGCGTAGGGCGGGTACCAGCCGAGACGGGGGTCGCCGGCGTAGGCACCGCCACCGCCTCCGCCGCCTGTCACCGGCGGCGCGTCGGGGCCCGGCTCCGGGTAGGCCTGCTCGAAGCCGGCGGTGCCCTCGTGGTAGAGGCTGTGCGAGTAGCGGCGGTCCAGGCCGTCCGCGGGCTGCGGCGGCGGCGGAGCGTAGGGCCTCTCCGGCGCGGGGTAGAAGGTCTGTGGCGGGTACTCAGGCTGCTCCTCGCCGCCGCCGTACTCCTCGTAGCGCGCCCGCGGCTGGAAGGGGTAGATGACCCCGGCCGAGGCCACGGCCGCCGCCCCCGCGCCGCCGCCGCCGCGGTAGTACACATAGCCCTGGTCGTAGGTCCGCGACGCGGGGTCGTAGGTCTCGTACTGGCTGACGAAGGGCGCCTGCGGGTAGGGGAACTGTTGCGGGAAGGAGGGCGGCTGGCGGTAGGTGGTGGCGAAGGCCGAGGCCGAAACCGAGGAGGCGGAGCCCCCGTGTCGTTGTTGGGAGACGGAGGTGCGGACCCGGGCCATGCCCGTGCTGTCCCCGACGGCCACCTCGCGCCAGTTGTCGGGCACCTGGCCGAAGCCGAACGGGTGGCGCGCCTGGCCGCGCACGGTGTCCGAGCCCACGCGCCCAGGCAGGGGCAGCGACGGGGCCTGCCGACGCCGGAGGCCTCCTTGGCTGCGCCGCTGATGGGCCTGAGGAGCTCCGGCCAGCAGCACCCGGGAGCTACTGTCGGTGCGCTGTGGCCCGGCCGGCACGTACTCTGAGCCAGAGTTGAGTAGGCTGTACACCTGCCCGTTGTTCTCCCACTGAATCAGCTGCCGCCAGCGCCCGGCATCTGAGCCCTGTCCCAGCCGCGCCTCCTGACCCTGCACCAGGACGCAGAGGCAGGCGCCCCACACCAGGGCCCCCAGCTGCCAGCCAGCTCGGGCTAGAGCCATGGTGGCCCCTCTGCAGAGGCCTGGTGGACCGAGAGGCTCTCAGGAGTGTACTCCTGTGCGTGCTTCTCTTCCCACGGCCTCGAGGACAGGAAGGCTCCTTGCCTGCCTGGGCTCTAGCTTTGTCCATCCTGGCCTTGTCCCGAGCGGGACGGCTCCTCCGATGACAGCATTTCGAGGCCAAGGGGTCAGGGCAGGGCAGGGGCGGTGCCCAGGGCAGCACGAGGCTCTCTGCAGGGCACCGGACAGGCAGGACTCCCTGGGAGCCTTACATGGCCCGCCCGGTACTGGCTGGCCGCTGGGCTGGCGCTTTCCCACTCTGAATGAATAAGCAACAGGCTGGGAGCGTGGGGAGGTTTCGGGCAGCCTGGTCCGCCTGCTGGGGCCTCCTCCGCGGGGCCCTACGGCCCGCCGGGTTTTAGCTATGCTGCTTGTCCCACAGCTGCTGTGCTCCCTCAGTCCATAGAGCTTCCAGCCAAGCTGCAGACCTACCTCTGAGGAGGGGAATGAAGCAGGGACTAGAATGGGGTCTCTGGGGGTGCAGGCAGAATGCGTCTGGGATGTCAACATCCCTAGGGCCCTTTCCACTTTGGACCCAGCATCCCTGGTCTCAACTTAACCTGCTTCTCTAACCTTGAATGAATGAACCCCCAGTCTCTCCCCAGGGACCCCCTGAGCTCCCATCCCCAAAGTCAGTGCTAAGGGACACCCTCCTTGTTGGTGGGCCTCCCTGAGGAGATGCTGAACCTAATATTGGACCCCAGGGGCAGCTCAGTTGCTTAGGCCTGAGTACAAAGGGGCTGGAGCTTCAGCTTTTTCCTCTCTTGACACATCTCTTGTTCTTACTCTCTCAATCTGTAGAATGGGCATATGCCCTTGTGCTGACTAGAACTTGTGAAATCGTGGGAGAGGTCAGCTTCTTACGCATCGCATCAGGGAGGTTTCCGCTCTGTGTCTCTTGAATCAATGTCCTGAGTATGCCCATGATTAAAATGCGACCCAGGGGCTGTCTTTGATATGGCACAGCATAGAACAGCAGAAGGGAGATTCAGGAGAGCTAGGCCTAGTCCTGCTGCTGGGATTATTTGCTGGGTGATCTTGGGCAAGCCCCTTCTTTACTCTGATCAATGGAGGATTAGACCAGATGGTCCCCAAGAGTGCTTTGGGAGTTTCTCTGTCCTCTCTGATGACGGCAGAGATAGGAGGGATGCCAGAAGTTTGGAAATCTCAGCATCCAAGAAGTCACCCTCTGAATGACTCTGGGCTGCCTTGTCCCACCTTGCTCATGAGCTGGAGGGCAGAAATTTCCCTCTTGTGCTTATACCCCAAGTAGGAAGAACTTGCCCTTAACTTGGCCCCTGCAGATTCCCCTCTACTTTGGAAACTCCTGGAGCCCACCTGGGAGAAGCCCCCAGAGTAGACATTCCTCGGGGACCCTGGAGCCCCAGCCCTCACCCTTGCCAGCCAGCATTTGTTTGCCCATTTCACTGGGCCTCAGCATGAGGCTTGATTCAGGTGATTGTCTACCCTCATGAACCAGCCAGCAACCATTCAACAGGAGCCCCTCAGCTGCCCCATGTGGGGTTAGGTTTCAGACTCCAGGCAGGACTCCTGCAAGGAGTGACTGGTTTGCTGCTCCCCCAACCCTCCCCCACCAAGGTAGATGCAGAGCCAGCAGCATAGGGGGCTGGGACCTGGAGAGTTAAGTCTTTCCTGCCTCCTGCCTGCCCCTGTAGTGCTGGCTCCAGCTGCTTGGAATCCCTGGGGTCCTGTAGGGCCCTCCGGCCAGCCAGATGGGCAGCAGCACCAGGAGAGGAGGAGGAGAAGTGGAAACAGGCCTCAGGGTACCCCCAAGTCAGGAAGGGGAAGGGAGGAGGATGGATGGGGGGAGGACAGAGGATGGCCTTGAGGTAGGGGAGTCCCAGGGGCTGAGACTGGAGAAAGCAAGGACCTCTCTTGGAGAGCCAGGCCCAGGGCAGGGGCTGCCTCAGGGCTTTGGGGCTGCGGGGAGATCAGGGTACAGGCTGTCGTGCTCAGCTAGCCCCTGCCTCAGAGCCAGTACTTGGCGTGAAACCCTAGCCAGCGCTGGCTCCTGCTCCGCTTTCTTTTTTTCTTAATAAGGTCGAATCAGAGTGAGTCAGAGGAGCCAAGTTTCCTGTTAGGCTCTGTTTGAATAAACTCTGCTCTGAACAGAGCTTGGGCCTCTGCATCAGTTCCCTGGGCCAGGGACGTGGCCCTGCCAGCCGTCCCTGCTGAGACCAGAGAGCTGGGGTCCCCAAGATGACCCAGCCAGGGACCTGACTTGGCCCTTGGCCATTCCCATTTCCGCTCTCAGGGCTTTGGCCTTCATCTGTGTCTTGGGGATGATAATACGTTTCTTGCGGTAAATTTGGGAGGATGAAATGGGAAAATTATGAAAAGTGCCCAGCACAGAGCCAGGCGCATGGCCACTATCTTTCCTCCTCTTGCACCAGTGGCAGGAGGCGGGGCTCATCTCCCATGGGTGTTCCCTCTCCCCACCTCCCCTGCCGTTTTCTCTGTCCCTTTCCTGTTTGGATCTGTCTCCAGCATCCTTCCTAGTCCAGGGGAAGCTTTGTGCAGGGGGGCCTGGTGCCACCCCCTTTCCTCCTCTTCACTTCCTCCTTCAAGCTCCTTCTCCCTGCCTGCCTGCAGCTCTGTGAGCCCAGCGGAGCCTGCCCAGCTCCCCCTCTCCAGACACAGTGCCGGGCCTTGCCTCAGTAGCTGGAGTGTCCTGGCATCCTCCCGACTGAAACCTTCAGAGTTGGCGGCTCACAGAGACCTGGGCAGGCCGCAAAGGGTGCCGAGCTTGGCTCAAGTCAAGTCACCAGGCCCGGTTGGGCCTGAGCTGTCTGGATGTAAGGGGGTGGCGTGGGGGCTCCTCTCTGGGCCTTGTCCTTACAGGCTGGGATTCACAGCCACATTTTGAAGATATAGCCCTGTGGTTGAGGTTTATCACTCTAGCACTAGGAACCAGGCTCAGGGGATCTCGGGAGGGCCAGCGATCCAGGGCTGAAAGCTTGCCGATGGCACATGACTTCATTAAGACCTACTGTGTGCTTGAATCTTGGCTTTGTTGCTGGCGCTCTCATAGAGCAATTAGTGTCCCATGACCCTGGGATGGTAATCCAGGTTCTAGAAAATCCATTCGGGAGTGAGGAAGCATTAGGCCTGACCAGCAGAGGGTCTGGGGAGCAGAAGAGGAACTGAAGGTGGGACTCCTCACTGCTTTGCAGAAGGAAGGACCAGGAGGCCTAATGGGGGGGTGGGGGGTCTGAATGTTTCTGTGATGGGGGTGGGGTGGGGTGGTAGGGTTGAGGCAGGCTCCAGGAGCTCCTGTCCTGGGTCTCCCCCTCCTCCCCGTGATCACTGGCTGCTGAGCCTGGGCCCTGGCACCTGGGTGGACAGCTCAAGAAAGGGCATTGACGGAATCTGTGTTGAATTGGGAATGGGAGCTGCAGCCCAGCCAGCCTTGAACTGCGCACTACCCCGGCATTGTTTCCGGAAAGGGGGCTGAGGGAAGTGAGGAATGAGGAGGGCTGGTGAACTGGCACAGAATTTGCCGACTCTGCAGAGAGAGGACCACCGAGTGACCACTGCCAGCTGAGGCCTGTGCTGTCCCCTCCCAGGCAGCAACATCTGGTGCAATGGTTGGGAAAGCAGGGGGGCTTTGGTCCCCAGAGCCAAGAAAGTCAAGAGAGAGGCCCATGGAGGGGACTGCGGCCCTTTGGTTTGGAGCAGCTCTCTCCGGGGCTGGAACTCTGGAGAGGTCCGGAAGTGGGGGAGGTAAGGTCAGGACCTTTTCAAGGGACAGATGGGGGTGGGGGAGGGAAGGAACCCACCCTCCTCTAGGACCCAGAGGAATTCGGTGGCTCTGGATGCCTCCCCCTCGGCTTTTCCTCCCAGCTTTCTGCACAACCCCCTCCCGGTTCCCTGGGGAATTGGAAATACCAGAGCTGAAATAACAGTCTGGGCACCGAGGCAAGTTTCCATGACTCCACGGAAGCAGGAAGCCCCCTCGGTCCCCCACGGCCACCAGCCTGGCCAGTTTCTCCCTTTACTGAGTTTCTCCCCCACTCAAGAGGCAGGCATGGCTGGGGCATACGGAATGGAAACCTTCCCTGGTCCCACCCCTAGCCCCTCCAACCCCAGGCCCAGAACTGGTAGAGGCCAAGCTGATCCTCAGTTCCAGAAGGAAGAGAGGGGATCTCCTTCCAAGGCCTTCCTCAGTGCAGGGGTTGGCTGGGGCCTGCTGGGCAGAGAGCCCCTTCTGTCCAGGTTGGGGGGCAGGTGGACATCAGCCAGCGTGCAGTGGAGAGAAGGAGGGAGCAGAGCCCCCTGTCCAAAGGGGAAAGCTGGCAAGACCCAGAGGGTGCCAGTCCCTTGAGCTACAGCCCTGTAAACCCAGAGGAGGGGAACTGAGGAAGGAACCCAGTGAAGCTGACTAATAATGCCCTGGCAAGGCTAAGGGAAGCCCGTCTCCTCTCTCTTATTTTCCTGCCTCTTTATCTTTAACTCTCATTTGGGTCTCACTGGGTTTCTCTAGCTTTTGTTTCTTTTTTTCAACACCCCCCCCCCCAGTCATTCCCTCATTCATCCCCACGTCCCTCCATCACTGTGGCTCGCAGTCTCTCCCATCTGTCTGTGCTTTCACATGGCTCACCCACTCACGCCCTCTCCGCTGCCAATGTTTCTCCCAACTAGTCCATTTGTCTGCACGTTCCGTCAGCAGGCCCCTGCACACCAGCTGAATGCCAGCCCCTGGGCTGGCGGGGCAGGTGACAGAAGGTGCACCTGGCTGGTCCCCCAAGAGCTTGAGTCCGACACTTGGGCTTCTACTAAGAGGATGTTTTGCAGGCGGTTCTGGCTAAGAGGAGATGCTGGTCATGGGATGGATTAAGCTACTGTATGTTGCAGGACTGGACAGAATTAAGGCTCTTCACTGATAGTGCTCTCTGTAGTTGAGTGTGTGTGACCCCTGACCCCCGACCCTAGGAGTTCTCCAGGAGTTCAGTTTTACCTACCTGGGTCCTGGAAGTGGGGGGCACAGGGTATGAACCGGAGTGGAGACAAGATACCAGCAATCTTTCCCTTACATCTCCTATAGCTTTTTAATTTCAAGATTACAAAGGAAACACATCAATTACAGGAAATATAAAATGTAGACTAACAAAAAAATGACTTACTCTGTAACGTAGAGAAAACTACTGTCTTAGGCTTACCCCCTCTCTGTCCCTTTAAAAAATTGAGATCGTACTGCCTACGTTGTCTTATAATCTGCTTTGTTTACGTAATATTTGGTGACCATTTCCCCATGGCAGAATAACAGTCAAAACCTGCTTCCCTTTTCAAGTATTCTCATTGCTCACTGGAGCTCCTGTTTGCCCAAAAGAAGAGGTGGTCAAGCTTTCATTCCCTCTGATGCCCTCTGGGTAGGACCCTGGGGGAGGGAGGCTAGCTCCAGACCCTACCCCTCCCCTGTTAAGCCCTTACCTCCTTCAGGGCTGAGCCTGGACCCTGAGGCCATTATAGTCAGACCTTCAATTTCACTCGGGGAGGATGAACTCAGCTCAAACTGGGGGACATCCTGACCCACTGGTGAAGATGGCAGGTGGAATGGTAGGGGTTGCCTTAATTTCTCTCTGCCCAGGAGGCCAGCCACCTCCTTCCTTTGTTCCTCATGGAGCAGGTGGCAGTTGCCAGCCTTAAGCCTACATAACCAGGAAGGACTCCGGGGACCCTAGAAGATCTGCTCCACATTTTTGTGTCTCCCAGAAAGAGAAGCATCTGGCAACTTAAACTTTCAAAAACAGCTGTAACATTTTTTACTATAATATATACATAGAAAAGTATGCGGTGTGTACAGTTTGATGAACAATCACAAAGTGAGCACACCCATGGAATTACCACCTAGACCAAGAAATGGAACATCCCAGCAGCTGGCCACCGCTAGCACGAAGCAGGAAGCTCTTGGAAGTTCTGCCTGTGTCAGCACTCGGCCGCATCTAAAACAATTTTTTTTCAACAGATTTTTAATGACTGAATTATGTGGATAAATCATAATAACCTCCCTTGGTTGGTTTTGTTTCACTCTCTTAGCTCTTCTCAATGATGCTGTAATCAGTACCCTTGCACAGGAACCTTTGTGTCTGCCCTGCCGTGTACTAGCCTCAGAGTGCCGGGGTTTGGTGCCAGCCCTCCTTTGTGCACCTCAGGACTCACTCTGCCTTTTTTCTTTTTGTAAAATGGGAAGAATGATAAGGATTTAAATGAGGTGACATATGGGGTGTGTTTAGTACACGGTCTCATGCTTACAAACACTCAGAAAACAGCAGGCATTACTAGTGCCTTAGATGAATTTATTAGAAGTTGGATTTCTGGAGAAAGGGCTTGAATATTCCTAAGGTTATTTATTTTACTTTATTAGTTAGAGAGAGAGAGCAGGGGGAGTGGCAAGCAGAAGGAGAAGCAGGCTGTCTGCTGAGAAAGGAGCCAGAGGTGGGATTTGATCCCAGTATCCCGGGATCATGACCTGAGCTGAAAGCTTAACCGACTGAGCCACCAAGGCGTCCTTATTTTGAAGGTTTTGACACAAGTTACTCAGCTGCTCCCAGAAAGGTGAAGGTGGTCTCCATTTTCCTGCCTAGAATGCCTTGGCTCTTATCACTACCATGTACTGTCTTCTTAAAAGAGCATTCAACATGGTAGGGTTACAAACACAGTGTATTTTTTTTTAGTTGTCTTTGATTACTTGGGCGAGTGAGCCTTTTCTCTTGTGTTTGTTGACCTTCCTTATGGTTTATTGCTTCTATGTTTGTACACAAGCCTGTTCTAGGACAGTAGCCAGAATGGCCTTTTGAAGACATGAGTCAAAATTTCTCTCTTCTGCTTAAAACCCAGCAGTGGTTCCCCATTTCACCAGGAATAAAAGCCAAAGCCCTCTTTGTGGCCTCCAGGGTCCTCACTGGTTGGACCCTCACTCTCCCTGCTCCACCACACCTGCCCCCCTTTGTCCCTCCAGCACCCCACCCCGCCCCACCCCCCACAGCACTCTGAACTTGTTCAAGGCTTTGCTCAATGAGGCCCCAATCCCTCACTCCTGATCTCCTTACTTATTCTTCTTTTTCTTTTACCCATAGTACTTCTAAAATACTGCACAGGGATCCCTGGGTGGCTCAGAGGGTTAAGCCTCTGCCTTCGGCTCAGGTCATGATCTCAGGGTCCTGGGATCGAGCCCTGTGTCGGGCTCTCTGCTCAGCGGCGAGCCTGCTTCCCTGCTTATTTTTTTTTAAATCTTTAAAAATAAATAAATAAAATAAAATACTGCACAGTTTACTCCTTTGTTTGCTGCATGTTTCCCCCTAGAATGTAAGCTCTATAAGGCTAGGCACCTTTGTCTTCGTCACTGCAGTGTTTTGAGTACCTAGAACTGTGTCTGGCAGGTAGGAGGCATTCAGCAAAATATTTATTGACTAAATGAATAAATGGTGAATTTCCTGGTCATAGTCTTCGACTATTTTTTTTTTAAAGATTTTATTTATTTATTTGACAGACAGAGATCACAAGTAGGCAGAGAGGCAGAGAGAGAGAGGAGGAAGCAGGCTGTCCGCAGAGCAGAGAGCCCGATATGGGGCTCGATCCCACGACCCTGGGATCATGACCTGAGCTGAAGGCAGCGGCTTTAACCCACTGAGCCACCCAGGCGCCCCTCGACTATTTTTTTTTTTTAATTTTATTTATTTGACACAGAGAGAGAGAGATCACAAGGAGGTGGAGAGGCAGGCAGAGAGAGAGAGAGGAGGAAGCAGGCTCCCCTCCAAGCAGAGAGCCCGATGCGGGGCTCAAACCCAGGACCCTGGGATCATGACCTGAGCCAAAGGCAGACGCTTAACCCACTGAGCCACCCAGGCGCCCCATTCTTCAACTATTTTCTATCGTCACATTCACCTGTGTAGTCTGGACTTATAAGATGTGATATATTTAGCACTTTTCCATATAGAACTCTGTCACATCTTGCACAATGAATTTTTGAAGTTTGTCGTTCACATTAGTATTTTTTATACTGATGTGCCAAAGGGCTTTGTTTTTTCTGCTGTCAAATTATTTGTTTCCCCTTACGATCTCAGACTTTGTTGTGTGACTTTTGCCTTCACCAAGCATATATACATTTTCAATTGAAGTTTCTTTCATGATTTTATGATTTCACTTTTTAAAAAAATTATTTATTTTAGAGACAGTGTGTATGCATAGTGGGGAGGGGCAGAAGGAGCCCGAGAATGTCCGTTAGGCTCCCCGCTGTGCCTCATTCTCATTGGAGCTCAATCTCCGCCCTGAGATCAATACCTGAGCCCAAAATCCAGACTGACTGTGTGCCCCACCCCCCGCCAGGTGTGCCCATGATTTCATTTTTTAACTCCTTAACCTCTTTATCTTCATGTGTGGTAAGAAGTAAGAATATATAACTTTAAAACAAATTAAGCAACTATCCCAATATGGATCATAAGCGAATCACTCACTTTCTAGTCATCTAAAAGGCCATTGTATACTGAATATATTTTATGTGTTCGGGCTTTCCATTCCATTGGCCTGTCAGATCATTCCTACACTGATACTGTCCATTTTAATAATTGTGACAGTTCCCTTTATCATTTTTAAATTGCGTTTTGCTTGTCGTTATTTATATGAACTCTAGATTTATTTTTGTCAAAGTAAACAAAAATCAAAACAATACTTCTGGGAATTGGAATACGATTAAACTTTTAGATTAATTTAGTGACAAACAACTTTTACACCATTGAGTGTTTCCATCCAGAAACATAGTGTATCTTTCTATTATGAAGGTCTCTATTCTTGTTATTCTTCAGTGAAGTTTTGTTTTATAGATGAGTCTGTTTTGTGCTTCTTTTCATGAAATGCCAAAATTGTGTCCATGGTGGGTGGCTTCTGAAATGGCTCATGGTGATCCCTGGAAGTTCTCACTTGTAAGATCCCCTCCCCTCGTCTGTGGGCTGGCCCTAGTGACCTGCTTCTAATGAGTAGAATATGGCAAAAAGTGATGAGATGTTACTTCTGTGATTATGTTATAAGAAACTGTGACTTTTGTCTTGCTGGAACTCTCTCCAGCCCTCTCACTTGCCTGCTCTGATAACACCAGCTGCCATGTTTGTGAGCCACCTTATGGGAAGCCCACTGGCAAGGAACTGAGGGTGATTTCCTGCTAAATAGTAGCAAGGAACTAAGGCTCTCAGCCCCACAGCCCGTGAGGAACAGAATCCTACCAGCAACCATGTGGGTGAGCTTCCCCGAGTGAACTTTCAGATGAGACCACAGCCTTGGCTAAGAACTTGATTGTAGCCTCATGGGAGACCCTGAGTCAGAGAACTCAGCTAAGCCACACCCAGACTCCTGACCCACAGAAACTGAGATGATAATGTTTTAAACTGCTAAGCTTTGTTTGGGGTAATCTGTCACACAGCGATGGATAACTAATTTAGCATCTTTTGTTTTGTTGTGTGTAATGTGTTTTCTAACAGGTTAGTAGAAAGTAGGAAAGTAGAAAGGACATTAATTTTTCCGTAGTTGTTCTGTAACTGGCCGCTTCACTAAAATCTTCTATTCTGATAATTTTGTATTTTCCGAGTTTTTCGAAGAACACCATTATATTTACAAATATGTTATAATTTGTTCTCTCTTTTTTTGGGGCGGGAGTCTAACTGCATTAACTAAGATCTTTAGAACAAAGTTGGATAACAAAATAGTAGAAATCTTCCTTGTCTCCATATTTAATGAGAATGCTTCTTGACTTCTACTCTTTTGGTGTTGCCTGTGGGTTTGAAAGTTTAGTGTTTTTTTATCGTGTGAAATAAGTATACTTCAATTTCCAATTCACTAGAGCTTTTTAAAAGAAAGTCAGGAAATGGATGTTGACATTTACCGAACATCTATTCGGCATGTGAAATGATCTTTTTCTTCTCTGACCTATTGCTGCAGTTAATCAGCTTACTGTGTTTGGGATAGAGCATCAGCCATGCATTCCAGGAAGGTTTGCTCATGGTGTATTATTTTAATATATTGCTGGACTTACTTTTGACTTCATCTGATTAAACTTTTATTAGGACTTTACATCTATATAAATGAGACTAGTGTATGACTCACTCATGCATCCCATCTTTCTTTGGTGCCAGCTGTATTTTAATACCAGGGTTGTTCTGGTTCTACAAAGAGAAGTGAGAAGTGTGTGTGTGTGAGTCAGGGCCCTGGCATGAAACATTCTCCCAAAATGGCCTAGATAGAGACACCTGAATGAAGGGACGATATATAGATGTGTGAATAAGGGGAAGGGAACAGACAAGGGATGGCAAGGCACCTGGAGAGTAGCAGTGACCAGGA
>RCUC01116748.1:0-21167 GCA_003697995.1 Taxidea taxus jeffersonii
AAAAAAAAAAGAAATAAGAAAGATATAGACACAGACACAGAGCAGAAGGCCATGTGAAGATGTAGCCAAAGATCGAAGTAATGCTCCACAAACCAAGGAACACCAGAAGCCACCAGAGGCTGCCAAAGACAAGAAGCATTCTACTCCTGAATCTTCAGAGGAAGCACAACCCTGTTGACACCTTAATTCTGGACATCTGGCCTCCAAAACTGTAAAAGAATAAATCTCTGTTATTTTAAGCCTCTAAGTTTGTGGTAAATTGTTATGGTAGCCCTCTGATATAACAAACAAAAATATAGGACCATTGAGTGTCAACAAATGTTACCTTTTAGTACAGGAGAGGAAAAGCAAAACCTGGGTATAAGGATGGAAAGTGGAAAATTTTGTTGCATGATATAGAATTGATGGTATGATAGGCTGTTCCATTTCAAAATAAGAGGTATTGACATGGTGACACCTGAACAGGAAAGTCAAAGAAAGATCTTTGACTTGGAAGGGAGTTTAACATGGTCAATGATCAGGTCAAAATATATTTTTTATAGATTTGGGGCTATAACATAAAAACACTGCAAAGAGCAAAATCTTATAAAATACCCCAGATATAAGACTGAATAAATAGCCCATCTCCAGGAAAGTACAGAGAGTAAAGAGGCCTTCAGTGTGTCTTAATTTTGGAAGAATCAAGGAACCCTAGTGTCTCCTGATCTTGTCTTCAGATAGGATTTCCTGAGATGGACACATATGCTTCCTGTAGTTGGATCCCAAGTGCATCTGTTTACAGACTGCACTCTTGGGTGGTCTTCCAATGTCAGCATGAAACTCCAACTTCACCACGTATTTTAGTGTTTTTATTGTTCCTATTAATTTTTAGAAATATTGATTTTTTTTTTTTTTTAGCTCAAGTTCTATTTTTGGTTACATGTGATTATTTCTCATTAGTTGTAAAACAGATCAGGTGTCCCCCTGACTGCACTGGTCTGTGAGAATTCAGCACTCAAGGTAAGAGAGCATCAGCTTCCATTTGAATTGATCATGGGATTTCCAGGCTCTGCCTGGGGCTACCCTCTCCAAGAATGAGCTGTGGTTCCATCCTGTTGTTTCCATCTGAGGAGACATCTTGCTTCAAATAGATGGTGTGGTTTTCTTATAAGAAGATCATGGTAGGTCATCTCTTGATGCCTTGAACGAAGGGTTACTGTTTTCTACATTGCGTTGTCTCAACTTTGAGCTCAAGCCCTTTACTCAATTCCCCAGAGGGATAGGGAAGACTAGGTTCCAACCTTTCAGAGACTTTACTGGAATTCAAGGGAAACTTGAAAAGAAAGACTCAGCGAACAATTTGCACCCATGACCAGGGTCTCTGGGACCAAGGAGGGTGATATCACAACCTCACTCCCAGATTTCTGTCCTCTTGAATAGGCTAGGTACCTCCCAAAGTGAGAATTTCTTCTGAACTCTAGTCTCAAAAACCAGGATCCAAAAAAAAAAGAAAAAGAAGAAGAAGAATACCCCAATCGAGTCCCCCCAGGCCTCTCTATCCCAGTCTTGTCGCTCTTGAACAAGAGGGAAAAAAACCATGTTGAAAGTAAAACAAAGTTTACTTTATGTTCATCTCATTCTGTGACAAGTCCTCTCTCTTTCCATGTTATCAGGCCAGAATTCTGGTCATCTCTGAATTCTCCCTTTGTCCCAGAGCCATATCTAGTGCATCATGTTAGCTGTTTCCAATACATATCCAGAATCTGAACTCCTCTCACACCCTCCACTGGTATCATATGCTCCAAATACCCATTACCTTTTGCCTGGATTAATGAAGGAGGCTCCTAATAGGCCCCCTGTTTATCCCCTGCCTTTCCCACCCCTAGCAGTATCCAGTAGTCCCTCATTATCTGGAGTCAACCATGGTCTGGAAGCAGATGATCCTCCTGACAGCTCATCAGAAGGTCAGTAGTAGCCTAATGCTACATCACAGTGACTACAATGTCATTCACCTCAGCACACAACATTTATCACCTCCCATCATCACAAGAAGATGGTGAGGACAGTACAAAAAGATATTTTGAGAGAGAAACTGTATTCATGTAACTTTTATTACAGTAATTATCTTATTATTATTGTTATTGTTTGTTGTTAATCCCTTACTGTGTCACATTCATAAATTAAACTTTTCCATAGGTATGCATGTATAGGGAAAAGCATAATATATATAGGATATGATACTATCCATGATTTCAGGAAGCCACTGGGGGTCTTGGAACATATCCCCCCACAGATAAGGGGAGTGACTACTATATTTTCCACTGAATAGTTTACTGAGATTCTTTTACCATTTAGGTCCTGTTATTTCACGACTCTGCTCAGAATCCTCTGAGCTTTCTCTAGTACCAGTCTTAGAGCCAAAACCAGGTGACCATGCAGAGTCCCTGTCTTCCCTCCCCCAAAATCCATTGCAAAATGAGTACCCTGAAGAGGAATTCTCTGACCAAATGTCCCCAGACCACTTCTCCAGCAGCGAGAGCCCCGTCTCTGCTATCTTCTCTAGGTTAAATTGTGGAAGACCTAGGGACACCCTTAAGCTAAGAGGTAGGGTCAGGATGTGGCTATGGGCTTCCATTTGTCCTCTCACCCAGGTCCCAGAACTGTTAAAGACAGGTTTGTGCTTCTCATGTCACTCAGAGAAAAGCTTCAAGTCTTATAAGATCCTTCAAGGGCAGATGATGTCTACCTCCCCAACCCCTACCTTTTATCTCCAACCTCATCTGCTCTGGACTCCTGAGCCTTCTAATGGTTCTGGGAGCACTTAGAAGGGTTTGCATCTTGGACCTTTGTACTGGTGATTGCCTCTGCCTAGTAATCTCCTCCCTTCTTCTTTTCCTGAAAAATTTTTCTTCACAGCACATATCACCTTATCATATGCCATGTTACAGACTACATAATATTATACATAAATATATATGCAGATAATGCTAATATATTATTTTCAGAAAGGTAAAATCATGACTCTCCTATAAATATAAAATAAAAACAAATCAAAGATTTTATTTAGTTCATCAGTAAATTGTTAAAATAGTTCCCTGAGAAATCTTGCAGAGATTTCTATTCTTTACTTAATGAAATTCATTTGCATGGCCATGCTGAGGAAGCATTTGCATTGCTACGGGTAGGAAACTTTTGCATTCTGAGAAGAATTTACAAGTTTCTGCAAATTAAATTCTAGCCTAACAGAATTGTAAAATAACTTACTCAATCAAAGGCAATCAATGTGCATACCTTATAGATTTAGATAATCACTTGAAGATCTTTCGAACAAGACATTCCACTGAAAGGACACCAAGTGATCTCTTTTCCCATTTCTAAGCCTTGGACACATTCAATCCTACCAATGATTATATACTCATATTCTACACTAATATACTAACCAGCATATACTATATATTAATATATGACACTCTTCCCATACTAGAATGCTCCTTGAAAACAAAGATTCTTATACTTACTTTCACTGCTGTATCTCTTGTTTCTATAATAGCGGCTAATCCATAGTAAGCATTTAATGATTTTTTGTCAAGAGTGAATACATGACTCCAAAAGTATATGCAATAACAGTATAGGCACAGAGGAGTCTAAATCTACATAGAGATAAATAATGGGTATCCCATAAAAGTACTATAGTCTGCAGAGACGGCACTCACATAAAACTTGCCCTCAGTTTATATTATTAAGCAGAATGCTTAACTGCAGATCTTCAGCCCTCTTCAAGGTTTCAGTCAATCCCCCAAAGAGTGGCTTTTCACATTACATTTACTTAATAAATATACCCTAGTGTTAATATGTATATAGGTATATGTAAACACACACACACACAGACCCAAAGGTAAACTTAAATTTTTTACCCACTGGAAATAGAAACTGCTGGTTACTTCTCTGCATCTTAAAACATCTTGGGATCTAGAAGGTTAGGGTACATAATTATACTTGGAGGATGCCTTCCAAGACTCCCAGTGGATGCCTGAAACCACGGATAGTACTGAACACTCTATATACTGTGTGTTTTTCCCTATGTATACATACGCACGATGAAGTTTAATTTATAAGTTAGGCACAAGAAGAGATTAATGACAAAAGTAATAATAAAATAGAATAGTTATTGCAATATACTGCAATAAAAATTATGTGAATGTGGTGGCTCTCTCTCAAAATATGCTATTGTAGAGCACTCACCTTCTTCCTGCGATGATTTGTGGTGTGAAAATGCTGTGTGATGAGATGAAGTGAGGTCAATGATGGAGGCACTGTGATGTAGCTACTACTGATCTTCTAATGATACATCACAAGGAAGATCATCCGCTTCTGGACTGTGGTTGATCATGGGTAACTAACACTGTGGGTAAGAGGGAACTACTCAATATGCTTCTTATAAACTTTGATGGATATTTAAGGACATGAAATGTTTTCTATAATGTTTTTTATTTTTATTTTTAGTTGCCCTCTTCTTACTAAATTATTGGCTATTCCACATTTCCCCCCTCTCCATTAGAGCATGAAAAAAACAACCATTCTAGCTTTTGACAGATTTGATTTCTTACCAGAAAGACTCTTCAATCCAGCTGCTTAGATTCCAGGTCAGACTTTTTTCAGTGGGTCTCTTTTTCACATTTTTAGGGGTATCTCTATGGTAGAACAGCTGTCTTTACAAATCTTATTAACTAGTATTTAAAAAATAAAAAGCAACAAACTAAGTCCTCTCTCCAAAAAGGTCATCAACACTCTAGAAACCTCAAAAATTTTAAAGACTTTCTTTTAAGAAATTGTCATAGAAATTCTTCACCCAAGTAAATGGCTGGGGCATTGAGTGCAAGATTTAGAGGTCTAATTAAAATCCTACATCATAAGGAGGAAATCCAAGCTTTCTAAGAATTACTAAAAGGGGGATTAGGTCTACTGATTTCAGCCCAAGAAAGATATACATAAGAAAATATGTGGGAGGAAGGAAAATCAACAAATGTTGATTGATTGTTTATTATGTCCAGTATGCTAGCCACTTTCAACCACTGTTTCATTTACATTTCAGAATGCTCCTAAGAGGTAGTTATCAGCCTTCTCCTCAACCTCATCAATGTCTTATAAATTAGGAAGTGGAGGCTCATAAGGTTGATATCTTGGCCAAGGTCACGGAGCTGGAGAGTAGCAAAGGCAGGATGCAGAACAGGTGCCTGGCGCCTGGGTCCTTTGCTTCACAGGAGCAGGCAGGCCAAAGCCAAGGTGATTTAACTCTGTTCTGCTTTGATGTGGGCACTTACAAATTAGTGACAAGGCTTAAGACCCTGCAGGAAGGAGAATTACAGAAGGGACAGATTTTCATCAAATTCATGCTTAAAGAATATAGTTTTTAGGATTTTGTGACCTTGAAAATCAGTTACCCAGTGTAGATGTGTAGAAATGGTATCCAGTGAACTTCACATTAGGACTACAAAGGGTTTAATGGCTGCCATTCATCAAAGGTTTCTTGTCTGGGTATTTCTTTTTTTTTTTTTTTTTAAGATTTTTATTTATTTATTTGTTAGAGAGAGAGAGAGAGAGCGAGCACAGGCAGAAAGAGTGTCAGGCAGAGGCAGAGGGAGAAGCAGGCTCCCTGTCAGGCAAGGAGCCCAATGTGGGACTCGATCCCAGGACGCCGGGATCATGACCTGAGCCGAAGGCAGCTGCCCAACCAACTGAGCCACCCAGGCGTCCCTTGTCTGGGTATTTCTTAATTCCTCCTGTTCCATTGAAAAGGGCTTCACCAGTAGAATTTGCAATTTCACTGAACTTAACCACTGTATATACAATGTAAAGAAGTTTCTTGACTTGGCTCTAAACAAAAGAGCAGTATGGCTTTGGGCCACAGTTTTCTGTATATGTAATATTTTGCTTCAGTCACAAGGGAATGATCACAATTCTCTTACCTGGCCTCACTGGGATACAAAAGAGGTAGGATTAAGGATACAAATGAGGTAGGAGATGAGAAAATGTTTTTGAAAACCTGATGATACACTTATTGAATGATATCATGGGAAGAAGGGATAGAACACAGAAATCGGTTCTGAACCTGCTTGCTCTTCTCATCAATGGCCTAGTGTTGTCAGTAAGTCCCCTATTGCTTCGGCTGTCCCTACCTGCAGTAACAAGGACAATCTTAAATAGGCACAGAGATGCACCAATTAATCCTCACAAAAACAAAGAACCCAGTATCACTTCCATTTTTTTAGGTGAGACCATTAAAGACCCCAAATTTCAAATAACTGGTTCAAGATCATCCTGGGGAGGCTCAATCTTATAACACCTAGCTCTAAAGGGTGCGTTTGCTTATTCATACCCTATCCCATAAGTCTTGAGATTATCCTGGTTTTGTGCACACATCTCTGTCTATAAACCCTCACTCAGTGATAGGGTTTGGACCACGCGCCAGACAGGGCGACCACGCCCCCACTGCAGCCAATGCTTGGAAGGCAGAGATGCCCCCCTCTCCTAGGGTCCAGGACGAGGAATATCATTTTGTTTGGGAGAGACAGCCTGTTAAATCTCTCAGCTGTTACAGCCTCTATAGCTGCTCCTTGGCTGCTTAGCTCAATTGCCTGTCTCATTAGCTTGTTGCTTCCCCTTATCTCAAAGCACAGAAAATGGAACATTTAGTTTTTATCAGTAAGAAGTTGGGAAAGGCCAGAATTTGGAATAAACTCTGAACCTCACCCAAATCCTGCTGTTCACACAAGAGCCTGGGTTCAGTCCTGAAGCTTATTAGTTCATGATGGCGAGAGGTAAATTTATAGGAAGATCAGTGGAAAAAGAAGTCTCTGGCCTGGACACTTAGCTGGGAATCACCCAGCATAGACTCTGACAGGAGTCTGGAAACTTGGTTTGGATGAAATCAGCATTAGCTGCCTCTTTCCTCCATTTTAAAGAATGAATCACGTGACTTGAGGAGGCAAGAATGTCTCCAGTCTTACTGGGTGTGATGACCAGCGGTAAGACAAAAGAAAAGACACTATATATGAGTTGAGAGAAGAGTTTTTTCCTTTCATTAAAAAACAAAACAAAACAAAACAAAACAAAATCAACAACAACAACACTAGGAAAAAAGGGAAATGAATGGAAAAGAGTGGTGGCCATTTGAAAATCTGGTTTTGGCTATAATGCTGTGTGTTTAGATTGAGCCTGAACATTTACTCAAGCCTAAATTTAGGTCCCCTATTACTTGTTCTGCCTGTCTTTATCATGATTTAGGCTTCATATTTCATTGTGGAGAAGGAGTATGTGGCAGGGTAATGGTCTAAATACCTACGTCTCATTTTATAAATATTTATTGCCAGCTGATGTGTTCCTATCTTTGAAGTCACGTGCGTGACCCACTGTGGGCCTGCCCTTCTCTCCCCTGCCTGGGAGAATAACTACCCGGCACTCTTGTTTACATGAGGATCACTTCAACACAGAGTTAATTTTTTTTTTATCTACATCTTCTCACATCACTCATCTTTGCTTTGTTATATTTTTCTCCCTTCTTCACCTCGCATCTCACGCAGCCAAAGCCAGAAGTAATAAACCAAGCAACATGATCTGTGCTGCTGTTGAATTCAAGCAGTGGTTCAGGCTGAGCTGATCATTCATAACCCGCCTGGGGTTGCTACAGAGACCTGCCAGGTCCGGGGAAAGGAATAAACAGAACTCAGGGAAGAAACTTGGAATAAAAGAGAAGAGTGTGGAAGATCTTGAAGATCAAACTAAAACTCCTGGACACAATTCTACGGGCCACAGACAGTCGTTGGAGACTTTGAAGCAGAGAAAGCAAGTGAAAAAACAGGGTTTCGGGAAAATTAACCAGATGTGGCACAAGAAGGGTTGCTCTAGATTGGAGGAGGAGAGAGCCAATAGGAGGTAACCAAATGAAAGGGATGAAGACCTGTATTATGAGAGTGAAATAGATGCAGGTGCTGATGGGAAAGAGGACAGCATTGTAGAACCAATAAAATTCAGGACTGTTAGAAATAGGGCAAAGGTAAGTGAAAAATCTATTAACAATTTTGACAATTGGGAATAGGAAAATGAGAGTGATATTAACTAAAACAAAGAAGAGAAGCGTGATGAGACCAGAAGTTGATATGAATTATTCATTTGGGGACATTATAAATTTTAAGTGTGACTAGAGCCTGAATAAAGAGACATCCACAGAGGTAATGGGTGAGAAAGGCAGGCAGGGAGTTAAGTATTTGGATGGCTAAGACATGGTAGGTCAGGAAAGAAAGGCATGGTTAGCTTCTAGTTTCTGGCTTGGATGGCCATATGGTGATGACAGAGTGAAGGGAGGGGTGTTGAAGAACAGGGGAGGGAGTCCACATATTCATGTTGAATTTAAGTTTCTTGTGGGTCCACCCGGGTGAACATTCAGAAAGGCAAAGTCACCTGCCTTGAGCTCAGTGGATGGTCTAGTTGAACAATCTGGATTTGGGAGAAGGGACAAGAATTTAAAACACCATTTGGGGAGCAGAATTCACTTCTGGAAAGATGGGATAGACATACCTTTTTCTATTCCTACTACTAAGTTAAGTGAAAAGCCTGGACACTTTATATAAAACAAACCTAAGAAAGTTCTTGGAGGTGGAAAGGAGGCAGGTAGATCTCTGAGGACCTCAGGATGAGAGTTCTAATATGGTAGGCAGTTTCCTGGGTTTTCTTCTTTCTCTTCTATCTCAGACTTAGAGTTCAAGAAGTTACAACCTGGAAACAGCAACAGATGCAGTTATAGGAGCCCAACCAAGCCTCTCCCTCAATCAAAAGACCAGGACAAGAGCAGACTGGCAAGTCAGAAAACTAATTTTAGACAATGACTATTCTGCTGCTTCCGGCTGAGCGCCACAGAAAAAAACTGTAGCCTGGTCCAAATCCACACTATTTAAGGCCAAGTGGGGAGTCCAGGCTTGTGCCTGCAGGAGGTTATAACAAGGTGCCTTAATATCCTTAATCCCCACCAACCGATAATGAGCTCCAGCCAGGCTCATGGTATCTGAGAACACCACGTGGGAAGCCCGGCCAGCCAGCCCCACCTAGCAGTTATGAGGCACCCCCTCTCCTCTGCCTTCCTGCCTGGGATGGTGGCCCCAGAAGCCTAGTGGAAACCAAGGACTGTCACCATTGCCCAGTAGTAACAAAGCCACCCCACACACACACACAGTGTCAGTGAATTATGTGGAAAATGAAATTAAAAAAATGAAACCATTTACAGTCACTCAAAAAAATGAAATACTTAGGTATAAACATAATAAAACCTGCATAGGATTTTTATGCTGAAAGAAATCAAAGGGGATCTAAATAAATGGGGAGACGTATTGTGTTCATGGATTGGAAGACTTACCATGGTAGAGATGCCAACTGTCCACAAATTGATATACAAACTCATTTTCCGTTAACTTCTTGAGTCAGAATAATCTGACTTCTGCCTTCACCACCCCAGTGAAATGGCTCTCCCAAAAGTTGCAGACAACCTCCTTGTTGCTGAATCCAACATATATTTTTCAGTCAATATCTTCCTTGGTCTTTTTATTTTTGTGTCATTATTTCTTTACAGCACTCCCTTCTACACATGATCTCTCTAACATTCTTCCCTAGATTCTTACCACTTTTAAGACACATCCTTGAGCTTCCATGAAAACTCCAATTCCTTGAATTTTTATGTTTCTCCAGGACCCTCATCCTTCAGTCTCTCCTTGGAAATGTGTCCGAACCCTTGATATAATTACTCCCATGTCTACATGGAGCCAAAACCTCTCTCATGTATGCAGACCCACCAATCCAACTTCATCCTTCACAAATTCATAAGAATCTGTGCCACTTGTTCATTCATTCATTCATTCATTCATTTAAATATTTATTGTGCTTTCTGTGTCAGACCTTTGTTGGTTTTAGGGCCAGAGCTCTATAAACCAGAGCTCCTGCCGTCAGGAGGCTCATACTCCAGAGTCAATACAATATTTCTTGCATGTCATTTCTGCTTCTCACTTGGGCTTATGAGAATGTCTGCTTTTCTTCTTTCTTCACACCTTACCAAGGTGTGTCCCTGTCATAGCTCCTGCCAAGCCCTCCCAGAGAGGACTGTCCCCAGCAGGTACAGCTGTCCTGCACTTGGGTTGTCCTCTTACCTTCAGGACATCAGAGTTAACCGTGGCTGGTGACTTCACAAATGGAAGGAAAAATGGCCCTTGCTGGACTCACCTCATATCCACCTCCCAGCTAAGAGGAGCTCCTCCAACTTCCTACCAAACTTGCCATGTGTTTTTGGCTCCATTTTAACAACTTCCCTGGTCCTGACTGGCCTCAAAGCAACCTCCTGACTCTGGGTTCAAATCCACATGAAGTTTCTGGTTAGTCTTTCTCCTAGTTGTGTTAATCAAGATCTCTGTCCCTACTGCTCAGCAGAACAACCCTGCATGCCTGCACTCACCTGGTTTCTCTCCCCTTGCAACCACCCTTCTGCCCCCATTACCCACCTCTTCTGTCTTTTTAGCATGGTGCCTCCACTTTTGCCTTCACTCAGAGTCTGTATGCCCCATAGTTACTTTTTTCTTTCTCTAACACTTCATGTAAATATGCCATTCTGTACAGCCTGCCTCTAGTACTTTGCCTTATGTTGGCATGCGTCCCTTTGACTCAGCTGAAGATCCTGCAGGGGTCAGTGGAGGAGAATTACAGAGATTCCTATAATCTACAAATATACAACAAAAACGGAGTAAAATTGACTCAAATTTCCCATGGACATCTGTACACTTGAGTAGACAGTAGACAGGCAATGGGTTTAGGATGCAGACTGATCTGTTCTGGAATCCTCTCCCTGCCACACACAAGCTGAGCGACTTTGGTGAGTTTAATAAATACATCAATAATACTAGGGTCAGCTATGATCTAGGGTCGATTTCTTATCCCAAACTTTATCTACTTTATGTCTAAATTCTACAATAACTCAAAAGAAGGTACAGTTCTCTAAAAATTATAAATAAGAAGTAAGACTTAAAGAATTTGGCAGGAGGTTTGAGTTCCTCATCACGTGTGCTTCTCCATAGGGCTTCTCATGACAAAGCAGCCAGCTTCCCAGGGAGTGTGTGGTGAGAAAGAGGCAGAAATAGAGACAGAAACCAAAGGCTCTTTTATAACTTGTCTCAGATGGGGCACACCATCACATCTGCAGCACCCTATTGGTCACACAGGTCAACCCTGAGATAATGTGGAATGTGGGATCACACCAGGAAGCAAGATTCACTGGGGGCTATGTTTAAAGCTGACTGCTATACCAACAAAATCAGGACTGGTTAATATTTTTAAATTTATAAGAGTAAAACTGGCACCCCATTAAAAAATTAGAAGTAACATGCATATAATACAAAAAAAAAAAATCTCTTATATGCATTCCCCACACCGCAACAGCCTCATGTCCCAAAGATAAAGGCTTTTTACACTTTGGATTTGTGTTTTTGAGTCACTGTTCTAATGCGCTAAACTACACACATTTATATGATCTTTGATTCACTTTAGAAATTGTCTTGCTCTGAATGAGGACTTAGCCTTCTGAATGCCTGTAACCCAACAACTGTCTTCCCTGCCATGCACATGCACAACCTTCCATCCTTTCATCCTTCCAATAGACCATAAAGCCTTCTTGCTTAATGTGGAGGTGGTTGGTTAATAGAAGCAGCTGGTTAAAGAGGGTAATTATACAAGAGGATGAATAGTTTTAACATTTGGTTTTGACTTAAAGTGTGTCAATGTGCATTCATTCACCAAGCTGTAGATACAAGGCCATGGCCCTTTGTTTGAGAGTGGATCTGCTGATTGAAAGTTGTCATCCTTTTCCTGTACGAATCACATGAATAATGCATCTTCTACCATTGCCAGTTTTGGATTCTTTAAGGTAGAACAAGAGTTTAAAGACCCCTGCAAAATTTTATGAATGTAGACTCTTTCTCTATTTTGTCATTTTTCTTCACTCTTTTGCAATCATCTCTCCATTGGCTAATTTAGCCACTGATGTTTTTAGAGATTTTTTTCCCTTAACTCTTTAGAAACCATCCACTTGTTAGTTTGCTTCTTTGTGTTTTGCTTTACTCACATTTCTAGTTTTTACACAACATAATCACAAATACAACTGTCAAGTAAAGATTTGGGAACAAACACAACTGAGCCTTAGTAACCACAAAACTCAGGCAGTGAGAGCAAAATTGCACAGGTATTGTACAGAGCGACCCACTAGCTATATGTATGTGATATTCTGAAAGCATCACACAACATATTTTATGCAGGAAATGGGAATCATCCATCAATCCCAGAGTCAGTTCTGTGAGATCCATTAGGAGATTTTCTGTGTTACTTCCCATCATTGCAAAGTAAAGTTGGGAAGAGGATTGTTATCTATCACAAGAACTTAATTCATTAACACCACAACAACTGAGGGGACAAAGTATTCCGAGGAGCAGTAATAAAATTCAAAAAGAATCAGGAACTGTTTAGTTAGGTGCAAACAGCTTTGCCCCCCCCCACCCCAAACAGTAGCTGCTGAGATTATTACTAAATAATAATCCTTGTATCATCATTCCCACCACCCCCCAAAAAAACCTAAATTATGAGCAGTATTGTCCATTTAAGGATGTAGAAGGTGGGAACACTGTATAAAGATTTCCCTCAAGAATATTGAAATATGAGTTTGATACTCATAATATTTCACTCTCCACCTTTCACCCTACCTAATCCCAGGTATCTAGCAACAGTGTGATTTAGGGAACTGACCCTCCTCACAAAGTTGTCTCTGATTTGCCTTAGTCAGTCATGGTTTTCTGCCTTGTGATTGGCCTGGGCCAACTTGAGCCAGAAAGTCACTAGGAAAGATTTACTGTCTCTATGAAGGGTTCTCACTGTTTTTAAGAGAAAACCCTGGGAATCGGTGTATGTTGCATGCAAATGAAGATGAATAATACCTAGGTTTTTGCTAAGGGTTTTGTAGAGATCATGAACCTGAGGACAAAGCCAAAATGAGAAGAATGATCAGGGAATTTTAAAGAAATAGAGCTGGTGTCATGATTATACTGGGCCCAGAAACTTGGTTCCAAATTACATGAACAACAAATATCTTCATTATTTCAACCTGCTTCATCATATTTCTACTTCTTATAGTCACACATACATTAATTTCTTTTTGAGTGCTTAAAAGATTCTTCTTCAGTTATGGAAAATTTATTTATATGGGACAATTCAGTTTCCATCAAGTCAAATAAGTTAGAGACTACGTTAATTTACACATAGACAAATAGAATTTGTTAGCTCAAGAGATGGACTAGGCTGAAAAGGCTGGTGATAACTGGATTATGTAAGAACGCTGTTTCTTTTTTTTTTTTTTTAAGATTTTATTTATTTATTTATTTGACAGAGAGAGAGAGAGAGAGAGATCACAAGTAGGCAGAGTGGAAGGTAGAGAGAGAGAGGGGAGAAGCAGGCTCCCTGCTGAGCACAGAGCCCCATGTGTGGCTCAATCCCCAAAAAAGGACCCTGACATCATGACCTGAGCCAAAGGCAGGGGTTTAACCCACTGAGCCACCCAGGCGCCCCAAGAAAGCTGTTTCCATCAAAAACAAGAACCCTCCCTGATTGATCTCATAGAGAGCAAGCTACAACATCTACTTATAACATAGTTATCTACTCATAACATCTACTCAAGACATAACTTGAGTCCTATAATGCATGGGCCAAGGGTCCAAAGAAGGAAGTGTTTCCAATAATTCTTGGAGAGTGGGGCCATAAAAATATAATCGGATATTCCTAGCAGGTGTCAATGGTAACTCACCATGTCAGACACTGAGCTCTGCCATTTAGATGTCTTTTCAGTTTTGAAATTTTCCAAAAAATCCTATCAGGTAGATATTATTTTTATCTTAAATTTAAAGAAGAGAAGGAAATATAGTTTTTGGATTTAAATAATTTTCCAGTGTCACAGTGCCACTAAGTATCTGACCTAAAGTTTGTGTTACCTACCCTAGAAGCTATTCTCTTCACTATGTTGTAAGATTCATGTAATTTAAATATTTAATTCATAGGCTGAAAAAAGAAAGATTAAAACTCAGAAGCTGAATATCACAGGGCAGGCATAACTATAATGATTAGAAACATCTTCCAGCACTTCCTCTACTGACCGCTAACTCAGATTCACTTGTTCTAATGGCACATACCCTCCCAATGGGCCAAAGGGGCTCTTCTGACTTTTCAAATAGAGGAGTTTTCTGTTGTGGGTCTCTGGAAAGTGATAACCTGCAATAAATGCTTTTCCAATGACTGGTACATTGGAGTGAGATGACAAATGTGTAGATATTTTGGGATTGACTCTACTTGAAATTTTTTTGGAGGAATAACCTTCAAAGTTTAAAAAAGTACTCTTGACTAAGGTTGTGTTACATGGTCACTATAATTTTTTAAAAACTGTATTCACACAGACTGTATGTACGATGGTAATCACAAAATGAAGTACTAAATTAAAAAAAATAGGTGTTAAAAACAAATTAGTGGCCTGGGTGATTATGTTTATGGCTTTAAAAAATGGGAAGCCTATCTTCATTGTTATTTTTATTCTTCAGTCACTCAAGCACTTTCACTTGAGCTCACTCTCACAGTGAGCGCCCCAGGGACATACCCTCCTAGGAACCACTGGCTCCATCCTCCAGAATAATAAATCTAAATCAAAGCACCTAGTTCAAGGTCACCAAATTCAAAGACAGGCCAGACCAAATATGCTTAGCATTCACTCTACGACCAACTCATCTTTGGTTTCTCCATGCATACACAATTTCCGGTAGGGTTAATGCTGTATATTAACCATTCATGAGAAGCCAAGTTGACTTTTCTCAGAACTGAGTTCATATACTTACTAAAATCACCTTCGTAGTAAATCTAATGTGAAAACAAGGAGACAGGGTTATGACAATGAGCCCTATTCATACAGTTTAAAACCACATCCACCTCCACAGGATCCAAGATGGAACTTAGTTGACCACATAGTCCATTTTTACACTTTTTCCAGTTATGCCTGGGAAACCTCAGGCGTGCCCATGTTCTGCACCTCTAATGGGGATCCATCACTCGGCCACTGCTTCTGGAGGCCACTGCAAAAATGCTGAAATCCACTAAAGGTCTTGTGTTTCATGGCTCCCCAAACTGTTGACTCATTTTCTTTGCAGCACCCATGGTGCTACCTTCAACATATGATCAGGGAAAATGGTTCTCTCTGCCACAGAGTATCACGTTTGTTATTTGGGAACCACAGGGTCCTTGATGTTAAGGGTCTTTCCATTTCTGCCCCAGCCACCTCTCTCCACCAGTCTAGACCCAAGTCTCTGAAGTCCGACAGGTGGAGGGTGCAACGTCCTTCACCCTATTTTCCCGGGGCCCCTATTCCTCCCTCAGGAAAAACAAAACAAAACAAAAACAAAAACCTCAAGCAATTTGATTATTCAAGGCCAGCACATGCACTCATCTGTTTACTCCTGCTAAGTAAGTCACAACTAAAGCTGGAGAGAAGCATCTGACCTCAGCCTCACCACCCAAGTGTGTCATCTACTTTCTCCAGGTTTTGACCATCTGAAAGCTGTTGTTGCTGCTTGTTTTGTGGGTTTTTTTTTTTTAATAGTGATTTCTTTTTCATAGAATTTACTTCCAGGGTTTAATCCATATACTCCTAATTCTGGGCTGACTACTTCGAAAGTCAGTTTCACAGATGATATATGGATCTAGTTAGAATCTTAATTGGGTACTATAAAATGGGTTACAATTTCATTTTCTGTTTTGTGAAACATTTATTTATTTTTTTAAAAGATTTTATTTATTTATTTAACAGAGATCACAAGTAGGTAGAGAGGCAGGCAGAGAGAGAGGAAAGGAAGCAGGCTCCCTGCTGAGCAGAGAGCCCAATGCAGGGCTCCATTCCAGGACCCTGGGATCATGACCCGAGCCAAAGGCAGAGGCTTTAACCCACTGAGCCACCCAGGCACCCCTGTTTTGTGAAACATCTAAAGCCTAAAGATAAAAGCTGTTCACCATCACCCTATAAAACCTGGTCACAGGATTGAGCTAGAGTGGTCACAGGTATCATTAGCATGCTTGTATTGCCTCTCCACACCCATTGACATTTGGCTTGCTGGGACACTTGATGGGGCCATCTAGTATCTGCCATTCACCCCTCTTTCAAGGAATCACAGGGGCATACTACTTACTAAGCAATATGAAGTTCAGAAAAAAAAAAAAAAACCTCTTAAGTCCTCTGAGTGCTTTTGTAAAGTGGCTAAATGAATGATTGATGCAACCCAGTGATTTAGAATTTTTGATGTAATTCAAATCCTATTATCCCTAGCCCCAAAGGAAGGAGTTTTATTTCCTTGCTCCATGTTTCAATCTGAGGCCATTAGTAGTAACTTCATAGCAAGAAGGGCTGGTCCATGATGTTATGGAGATGAGTGAAAACTCACTGCTTTGAGAATGCAAGAGTTAGTTGATTTCAGAATTACGAACCCCATCATACTTGGAATAATAAAAGCTACTAAATATATCACTGCAGTACCATTTCAAACCATTTCATCTCATTGGCAAATTGTTTAGGTTATGATTACTCAGGTGGAAAATTAGTTTTATCTTTAAAAATATCCTGTTTAATGACAACTTTACTTCGAGTCTTTGAGGGATAAATAAATTGCCCATGAAACACAAACATTTGTTGTTGAGGTCAATGGCAAGAAGCCTCCCTGGTTCCATTTAGAAGGATTTGATGATTGTCTTCAAAGTGCTTGGAAGTCCTCGCACAATAAGCACTTTGAAGGGCAATGCTTTGTCATCCCCCTGCCTGAGGCCTGCAGTTTCTGGCATAGATTAGCAGTGTTTGTCTTTTTTTTTTTTTTCCCTTTCTTTCTTTCTCTCACAATGGATGAGTTCCCCCATAATGACTGTCTTTATCCCATGTGAGTAGCAAGCTTTTCAAACGACTCGGCCTGTGATGCTCAACTGTGTCAGAACAACTTCATTAATGAAAGGCGTATATATTTGATGGGATCTTTGTTGCCACATTATAGACTTGTCTTAGAACATTGTGTCCCCACATAACAATGAGCCAGGCACCCCCACCACCATGACAGTAGGAATTACAGCAGCACGTTAACTCTTGCCCTGGGTGGCTTTTTTTTTTTTTCAATGTTGTTTTCTGACACTGACCGACCATCTCTCCGTACTTCCTCTCCTGACTGCTTCCTGAGCAGAAATCAGTTTTTAAAAAGGAAGATTCCTCATCACTTTTATTCCATCAGTTGGCCTAATATCTCTCCAAACCACTTTTGGATTTTCATGGCCCAGTTTTCTGTGAGAAAGGGACTTCTCTGGTGTCCCCCTAGGGACTTGTCGGACTCCCTAGGATTTCAGGCTCTTCTCAAAGTGCACACAGGCAAGCGGGGCAATTGTCGATTTCGAAAAAGTCCTGAAACAGCTCTGTGGTTTTTTGGCTTGTGGATAAACAATTTGCCTCCCTTTTTTTCTTACTGTTAATTACATGACAATTAAAGAAAGCCTCAAAGGGTGCAATGGAGAATTTCTAAGGAAGCTTGCCTTTTCATGGACCAAAGAGAAGACTTAACATTGGATCAAAGCAGAAACAAAGGAACTCTTTCAAAGGAGCTGACACCATATTGGATGCAAGAAGGATTTAATGCGGCACTCTGTTCCCTTTCCTTTGGACACCTCCGCAGACAACTGTTTTCTGAGAAAGCATCAGACATCTATAGGAAATGGATTTAGATGTTTCCTTTACACGATGACACAGTCTCTCTCTTTCTGTGCCCCATGTACATGAATCTTCATCACATATGTTAGGTGTGATATATATATATACATATGTATATATATATACACACACATATTTATATATTTTTCTATACCTGACTTTTGCTTTCTTTCATTTCTGCCTTAATTTATAATAACATCTATATAAATTTCCTAATAATGTTACTCATTTGTAATTCACTGGGGTTTTTACTTAGTTCTTAATGTGGATTCATTATTAAACCTGGTGGGACTTGAATGCTAACGCACGTGCTCATGTGTGTGCACACAGCACACACACTGATATCACAAGGCCCATAAAGTAAAATACTTGTCATCAAAGGTTTTATCCAGCAAAAGAATAGAAAAATAAGACATATTCATAAATATAAAGTAAAACTGCTAATAACTCTTATTTTTTAATTTTCAGAAAATGTAACTTTCCTATCTAAAACAAATAAGAAGGGTTTCGTATGAATTTGGCATTTTGCTTGGAGATAAGTAAATGGTCTGGTGGGCACAAAGTGTCTGCGGTAAGAAGTCTTCAAGAGTCCACCTCCCCCTGACATGCTCCTTCTTTTTCTCAGTACATAAGGAATCCAACACCAAAACTGGAGTATGGAGCAGTAAAATAATTAATAATAATAATAATAGTAAACTTTAAACTTGAATATAGACTAATAATAATAATAGACTTTAAATTCGATCTGGCTTGGAACCCTCTTTCCAATTAATGTTACTTGATGCCTCCGATTGATCCATAAAAACAGGGAAAACATCTACTGGGTGGTCACGTGGGGACTTGCTTGGTTCACATGGGCATTTACAGTTGTTACTGTCTCCGTATAACCCCTTCAGTGGACACAGATACTACAGCAAAACCTACAGAAGAAAGGACAAACAGTCCATTCATTCTTGACTGGACTTCCTGGGATGCCATACAGGTCCTCTTGGTCCCGGTTCTCTTCTTTCCTAAGTTATATTTTTGTCTAGCCCTAGTTGCCCCTGCAATTCCAATTTTCTAGCCAGAAGAGAAAGGAGGAAGAAAGGTGGAAGAAGGGGGAGGAACGGAAGGAGAGAAGAAGGAGAGAGAGAAGAAAGGAAGGAGGGAGGGAATGAGAGAAGAATGGAGGGAAGGAGGGAAGGAGAGAAGGAAGAAAGGAATGTTACTTCATTTCATGTTACTTGCTACTACAGTTTGAGAAATGGGAAATTAACAAAATGAATACAAGAGAACTACTGGTCCAAGCATCTGCAGCCCATTACAAAGCCTTGCCATAGCAACATTTATTCTTTTCCTCTCTCCAGTTCTCTCATTCCAGCTTCTGTCCTCTCTCTCCCATTCAGTCTGCTTCTCATACTTGCCCCAATAATTACAGGAGAAACGAAATTCTCACCCAGCAAAGGATGTGGCAACATGTGTGTAAAGTTGATCTTGGAAAACCGGTAAGACATAAAATAAAAATAAAAATAAAAAAATAAATCCCAAACAGGTTTTTTATTTAACATAAGGCCAAAGAAGCTATCAGGCGTTGCTGAATACTGTCCGCTAACTGTACAAAATATTGACTGCATGCCTCGCAAACACCAAAGTATCGGCTGGAATGCCATAGAAATAAATAACTTTTGCTATAAACACATGAAAACATATCAAACTGTTATCTCTTTAAACATATTGTAAATAAAAAAATTACCAGTACTTCTACACAATAAATATTAAGAAACCATTGACATCGTTGAAATGCACTCATATAAATTAACAACTTTAATTACATTAGCCAAACAGACATTGGTTAAAGAACTGCATGTAGTATGCCAAAAAAAAAATAATAATAATAATAATAACAAAAATAAAAAAATAAAAACAAACAAACAAACATCAACCACAGAACATAAAAAGTTTTAAAACAAAACAGGCTTCAGATTCTCTTGGCTTTCGTAATTATATTTTTCTTTTAAAGAAAAATATCAACCCATTGTCAATGCGCTGTTTTTCAAAGCATTTAAATAGAGGGTAGAACCCATTGGAAATTAATACAGAAGAAATGATTCACTTTATGCATAAAAAATAAATAATGTAGCTGAGACATGTGGTTTGCTTCTGCCCTTGAAGATGTGAACAACTTCTAAGCATTCATTTTCTCTGACCCATACAACAGCTTCTCAGTGATAAAGGGTTTAATTTAAACACATACAATGTCCACCCCCAAACCTTCTGCCCACATCTACAAGTTCCAATTTATTGTGTAGGGTTTCAGGGTGACTAAGTACTTCTCTACATTGAAAAGGGAAGTTGCCAAAAGGCCCCCAGGAAATCATTTTTTTCAAGTGAACATAATAATTTGAATCTAAGCTTAATACAACTGAGGCATTTGTGTTCTCTGTTTTTTTAGAGTTACTTCTTGATGTCCAATCCCATGGGGGTGAAAAACAAAATTTACTTGCTCTTCCTTAGAGGAGAATGCAGGCATTCTCCTTCAAAACAGTGTGGAATCAATCTTAAATACCTATGAAATTGATTTGTCTTTAGGGATAAGAATATCCCAACTCAGTGTTGTGGAATTTGCCATGCTTTTTTGAAAAAAATAAAAGAAAAGAGAGAAAGAAAGAAAGAAAGGGAGAGAGAGAGAGAAAGGGAGAAAGAGAAAGAAAGGGAGGGAAGGAGAGAAGGAGGGAGGGAGGAAAGGGAAGGAAAGGAAAGGAAAGGAAAGGAAAGGAAAGGAAAGGAAGAAAGAAAAGGAAAGGAAAAAAAGAAAGGGAGAGAAAAAGAGAGAAAGAAGGAAGAATCCAAACTACCAAATATTTATCATTCTTAAAAAAATACTTGGGGACAAATACTTTTCAGAGTTTTTAAGATTGGTATGAGTAGATTTTTAAGAGCCTAGAGATTAGCCTTAGAGAAAGAGTAGAGAGATGCTAAGATCAGATAGAGCCACCCTGTTTTAAGGAAAACCTACTGTGAGGAACCCAATATGGTTAAAGTTGAAAGCTTTTTCTTTTGGCCTCTTGCTGCTACAAGAAAAGTGTGGTTGTTTACAAGCCTGCATATCTTCCAAGATTATTAAAGATAGCAGCAATTTGTAACTATTTCAAGGCCACTTAAGTTTAATGAAATAATGTCAAAGTTTGGAGATGTTTGACAACCCAATAATTTAATTTCAATTAACACATCCCATTAAAATATTGCCATATGGAATTTCGTTTTGCTCTACTTTCAATTATTATAGCCACTAATCAAACTCTGTCTTACCCCCACTGTGTCAAGCACTCTTTTAAAGGGCTTAAACATGATGGCATGCACACTTGAG
>ML098829.1:0-57884 GCA_003697995.1 Taxidea taxus jeffersonii
CCCCCCCAATTTAGGCAGCCTCTGGGGACACTTTTGAGTATGACAACTGGGGTTAGTGCTCCTGGTGTCTAGGGGATGGTGACCAGGGATGTTCTTAAAAGCCCTACAAGGCACAGCGAGGAATTATGCCGCCCAGGGTTTGAGAAACCTCCGATGTAGACAAAGTAAATGTTATCTTCCCTGCTGTTTATTCGCTGCCTTGAACTTGGTGATGTTCTTGTGATGTTCAAATGCATAAAGACTGACCCTCGGCCATGTTCTGGGATGATCTACTCCCCAGGGTAGCTCCAGGGATGTCAGAAATATGGGGGGAGGCCAGGGCTGATGCCTGTGCCCCGGGGGGTGGGGAGAATGCATGTAAGAACTCCTCTAGTCACCAAAGAGGGGCAGGGTGCACCCAACTAATAATACGTTCCCAGCACTTTCTCTCCCGGTGTCTCCCGTGCTCCTTACCGCAAGCCACAGGGGATGCGCCGCTGACATTTTCCTGGGCCTGTTTTCGGTGAAATGCAAATACTCAGAATGCAGTCCGGCGAGCATGAAACCTGGGATTTCTCACTCCAGCCTGTGCCCTTGCTGCCTTGTCAGGCTGAAATCACTTTGCGAAGCATTCTGGGAATGGATCGGGTACCAGCCGCTCCTCCCCTTTCCCGATTTCCTGGGTCCCCCTTATCTGGCCCCGGTTGGCTCTTGGGAAAAAGCTTCGTTATCGTCAGTGACTTTCAGAGATGAGGCCAGCCAGAGCCTTTATCTCTTAAGCCTTATCTTTCCAGAGAGTATGGACAAATTGTCCCCTCTCGAGGGGGTACTGAGCCCGCAGGCTGGTGGGCGCTGGTAGGAGCTGTCCTTAAGGCTTCACGGGGACAGGGGAGCTTGGGAGGAGGTGAAATTTGTGTGGGCTTCGATCCATCTCACCTTCAGAAGGTCATCCCCCTTTGGCTTGGGGACAAGGGCCCTTCTAATGCAGAGTGTTGCCCACTGTTGACCTTCCTGCCTCCCCTGATCCAGTCAAAACCTGACCTTGTTCCCACCCTTGGGAGGGTAAGACCCTCCTACTTCCCGGGAAAGGGAAAATGGGGCACGGGCGTTAGGCATCCCTTGTGCGATTGCAGCCATCACTGTGCCCACCCAGCCCAAGGGGGTGGGTATGAGGAAACCTATTTCAAAGACAAGGAGACTGAGTCATTGAGAAGTTAAATGACCCACCTAAGGCCCCGTGGTCAGTAAACTCTGGGCTGGGATTCTGCCCTGGGCCCATCTGAATCCAAAGCTCCCATCCTGACCGCTTCAGAAAAATGGCTTTTATAGGAGGTATTTTCAGAAAAAGTGAGCACTCGTTCATCCCACAACCGTCAAGCGTGGGAGGATGGTTCTTGCTTATTGATAAGTGTGATTGATTTGAAAGATGCAACAAGGGCCCGGCCGCTCTCCTGACGGCAGGCCACGCATCCAGGCTGCCGGGGGGAACCAAGGACACCAGTCGCGGACCATGGGCGCACAAGGACCTTCCTGTGACGTGTCTCCCAAAGGCTTGTGATCCCTTGGCTGTTTTGTGGCCAGTTGGACAGTGAACATTAAGCTAATTCTGGAACATAGTCTTCCCAGGTACACCAAAAAATATACACTTCATGAGGATAAAATGAGCACAGAATACTCTAAAAAAAAGAAAACCCTCCATAAAAAGGTCACCTGAACTAATGGAGACAGTGGTGAAAAGATGCCAAACCCTGACTGAAAAGTAAACTGTAATCAGCTATTTGGTTTCCCGAATGTGAAGGTCTTTGTCCGTGTTCTCGCATTGGCTTCCTTTTTCTAGGGCATTCGCAGGGCCTTGTAGGATGTTGGCATGGCCTGAGCTGGTAAGAGAGGTTAGGTGCTGCTCCCCTTGTCGGTCTGGAGTGTCCATCCTATCCGAGCGTGTGTCTTCACGGGAGGTGTGGCTGGGATGAACAGCAGCTCCGTGACTCTGCTTCTCCCGGGAAGGACAGATGGCTCCCTTCCTTCTGGAAGGATCAGACATGCTGAGGCCCTCTTTTGGGCTTTAGGTCACCTTGTGCATCCTTCCGCAGCAGCACAATCGTGTGTTGACTTGTCTTTCTGCCCCACTAGGCTGACTATGCCTCAGGGGCCGGGGTCTCATCTTTCCATCTCTGACCCCCAACACCCGACCCAGAGCCCGCAAGCGTACCCAGTGCACACTTGGAAAATGAGTGACAAGGCTGTATTACTTGAAATAACCTACATGCCCATCCA
Source organism: Taxidea taxus jeffersonii (assembly GCA_003697995.1). Lineage (NCBI taxonomy): Eukaryota > Metazoa > Chordata > Mammalia > Carnivora > Mustelidae > Taxidea > Taxidea taxus. The sequence continues at coordinate 2,254 of ML098829.1, forward strand.
CAGGGGGGATTTGTTTATTCATTCTAGCCTGTGCATAGTGGAGTTCTACGTGCTCTAATAAACAGAAAGACCACCTTGATATCTGTAGAGGTGAAATGCAGAAGGTGGGCTTTTGGAAAAAGCAAAGTTTTGTGTGCATAGAAAAGCTTCTGAGGCCGTCATGATAGGCAGCCTTCGAGCCGGCCCTCGGTGATCCCCACCTCCTGACAGTCACCCCCTCGAGTGATGGCTGGACTTCGCGACTTGCTTCTAATGACAGAACATGGCCCAAGGGATGGGATATAACTTCTGAAGTTCGGTTATAAAAAGACTGTGGCTTCTCTGTTGGTTTCAGTCTCTTGGATGGTTCACTCCAGATAGAGCCATGTCCTGGGGCAGCCCTCAGAGAAAGAGAGGTCCAGGAGGTGAGAAACCCAGTGGGGAGCCTCTGGCCATGAGGAACTGAGGTTCTCAGCCCAGGAACCTGTCCGGAACTGGGACCAGCCTACAGCCATGAGAATGAGCTTGGAAGCTGAGACTCCCCAGGCTGAGTCTGGAGACGAGCCCACACTCAGGCCACAACACACCGACCACACCTGAGTGGAGACCCTGTCGGAATGATGCCAAACCCTGACTCCTGAACCACAGAAACCGTGAGACGGTAAGTGCATTTTGTAGGAAGTGTCCAAGTTTTAGGGCAAGTTGTTAGACAGAAATAGATATACAGATATGCAATTAAGTGTTAAACAGTAGTCATCCTCAGAGGGTAAGATGGATGTTTGGAGGTGATGACAGAGCACTGGCCCTGCCACTCTGTGTAACGTGGGAAAATTACCCAACTTCTCTAGGCCTCAGTTTTATCATCTGTGATGTCGGGGTAATAATAGTGATGTTACTATTCTTATAACACAGTCGCTCTGAGGAGCATTTAGGATAATGTGTGGTGCGGAAGGGCTATCTATCACTATCTATTAATCCATGTGTTTGATAGATGGATTTGTTTCACTTTATATCCTCATGACCATTAGGATTTTTTCTACCATATAATTCCATTATTTTCATAGGACAAAAATAATTTGAAAAATTCAAAGCGGGATGCATGAGTGGTGTGAGTCCACGTTTCCCGAGCCAAATCTTCCACATGGGAATGTTTGGATGGACACTGTATCTCTAAAAGCGATGCCATTGTTTTATTTTGTACGGGAGACGTTCAACTTTTCAAAACGCTTCTGTTTAAATGGCCTCACGGCAGTCCCCAAGGATGCAGACAATGCGGATATCATTATGTCTTCCTTTTACAGCCCAGGAAACAGCGCTTAAATGCCTTGCCCGACAAGGGGGGTCAGTGGTGAGGTGGAGACTGGAGATTTCTGGAAACCAAGATCTTCCTCACCGTGCACAGCACAGATCGGTGGAAAACTGCTTTTACAGAATATCCAGAAGTGACTCCTGCGTGTTAGGAGTACGTAATACACCGCTAACCGAAAACACCTCACCCTCCCACCCAGGGAGTTAGAGCCCCATCAAAAACCCGTTTCTCATTAAAACCATGATGGCATTGCCCTAACATTCCTTTGTAACTCGGGAGGTACTTGGACAGCAGCGCGCGGCCCTGCAAGGAAATGATCGCCGGGGAGCTCCCTACAAGCAAGACTCTGATACTGGGGGTTCCTGGTCACAGCCACACCTCTGCGGGGGACCTCCGGATGGGCTCATTCATCCGCACTTCCTGCTTGGCACAACCTGCCTCGCCCCTTGAGGTACCTGCATGAGAAGAACCTGGAAAAGTGGTGTAAAATAAAAATTCCCGGATCCAACCCTTGAAAATCAATACCTTTGGGAGGGGCCTGGGAGTCTGTGGTTGAACAAAGTCCCTACGCCCCCCCCAGTTGGGGGCTTAGCTCAAGATGTCAGCATATACCTCGGACCACCCCGCAAGTTGCCATGGAAAAGAAGGAAGCCTTTTAATTTGTACTGATATTAAACAATCTCCAATATGTTTTATTAATAGAAAAAACTAAGATGAATGGTCATATATATAGTATGCTACCGTTGTATTAACTCGTCTGTGGAGACCTCCTTGCAAGTGTGGTTGTGCACACGTGGAGTATTCCTCTGAGGCGGGAGGCTGGGGTCGGCAGTCGGGCTGGGGAGAGGCTCGTGTTTTGCTGTACATCCTCTCGTTGTCCCCCTGTTGTCCTCTAGTTGATGCGGTGGCGGTGGCGGTTCACCCACTGTTAGGAATGCGCGCGCCGACTGGGCTATGGACGGTGCGGAAGCTGTGTGTGCGCGTGGCGGAGGGGCATGTGCGAACTCTCCAGATAGTCTCTTCCGTAAAGACTTTATTTTTTATTATTTTTCAAAGATTTTATTTATTTGAGAGAGAGCGCGCACAAGCAGGTAGAGGGGTGCAGGGAAAGGGAGAAACAGACTCGCCGCGGAGCAGGGAGCCCGATGCGGGGCTCGATCCCAGGACCACGGGGTCATGAGCTGAGCTGAAGGCAGAGGTTTAACCGACGGAGCCCCCCAGGCGCCCCTACAGACATTATTTTTTAAGTCATCTCTATGCCCAGTGTGGGGCTCGAACTCACAAGCCCGAACTCTCCTGACCGAGCCAGCCAGACGCCCCCGACTCCCTGTACTTTCTTGCTAAACTTTGCCGCGAACCTGAAATTACTCAGAGGAACAGTCTGTAAATTTAAAAACATTTTGAAGTGCTCAACGTTGTAAGCCCGTATGGGAGAGACCGCCAAGCTGGGGTGATTGATTGACAGACCGTCAAAGTATGGGCTCCTGGGTTCTGAGGGGAAGCCGGGTTTGGGAACCGCTGGGCTGGGCGAGGCCCAGGGCCCCCCCCAGGGAGGCCTCCAGCCCAGCTGAGCTGTAGAAGGTACGTTTGCAAAGGCAGGTCACCTGCAGGCGGTAGAGGGCCCAGAAGGCCTGGCTGAGAGTTTGGGGGTATGTCTTGCAGGCCTTCAAGGAACAGTGTTTGTGTTGCTTTCTGGTAACCGTGAGCCGGATGGCGGGGGGCCAAGCCAGAATAGGCCGGGGCGCTGGTGAGGAGCCATGGCCCTGATCCTGGAGGAGGCAGATGGCTCAGTGGGAGAGCTGCAAAGAGCATCTGGGTAACCAGAGGAGAGGAGAGAGTTGGACGGGGCCTCACTAACGCGCTCAACGGAGTTGATGTTGGACTTCTGGAGCCTCGACAACGGCAATTTCCTATGGTTCCACCTGCTGGAGTGACAGTGTGGTGGCAAAGGGGACGCCCGGGAGTGGGGAGGGACGGGGTGATGGGGGGACTTGAAGTCCCGGTGGCTGGGTCACTGTCATTCAACATAGAGGAATGCAGATGTTCCAGGGGCGACCGAATGGAGTGCCATGGGGTTTTAGAGCAAATGCTTTTGCTGACTGTTTCCTGGACACGTCTCGCGTTTCTACCTATTTGAGCCTTTGCCTGGACCTTCCCCTCTGCCTAGGAAATGCGTTATATTTTAAAAAAAAAACAAAGATCCAGGTGGAAGTCTGGGAGGCAGAGCAAGGATGGTCCCCTGGAAGAGGGTTTATGCGCTCCTGGCGGTGGGGAGAGCTTCTGGAGGGCTTGAAAGGGACAGAGAAGCATTTACACGGGATATGGTTGGGGATGGGTCTTTGCATGGAGTGCTCCCTCAGGAACATGCCATTTTAGGAGGATGAAAGTGCTGGTCGTAGGCAGGATGGCAAAGAGAGATCAGGGACCCAATGGAGGTGGCGAGGGCTCCCAGCAGCTGGATGAGAAGGAGGGGAAGGAGATGAGGGGCTTCTGGGTGGAGCAGATCTGGTCAAGAAGGGAGTTAGATACAGTCTCCTGGAGACAGTACCTGCCCCAGGGCTGGACTTGCCTCCTCCAACACCATTTCTTTGAAGAGTTTTGGGGCCACAGAAGTGACCCTTCTTTGCCTCTGGACAGGTCCACCTGTGGGAAAATGGGTCTTTGCTTGGACACAAAAGCCCAAACTTCACCCAGCAGCTTTCGCTTTAGGGACCAAGTCAGATTTCTCTTTTGCCTACCTGCAAAACCATCAGAAATGTGAAGATCCTGACCACAGTGACCCAAATCTTCCCACTTCCTTGCTACCCAGCTCGAGGGCTTTGGATTTCCAGGAAACAGCACCTCTTTGTATTCATTCGCTTTCTGGAAGGCCTGGAGAAGGTGGTGGTAGGGCGTGGTGTTTTTCCAAACAGCTCAGGCCTTGCTGGGGAGGAGTCAGGCAGGGATTAGGAACCATAAATGAATGGGAAGTGCAGAGAGGCTGTTGGAAACCACTCTGCTGGAGCACCTGGGTGATTCAGGTGGTGAAGCCTTTGACTCTTGATTTTGGCTCAGGTCATGATCTTGGGGGTCCTGAACACAATCCCTGCATCAGGCTCCGCGCAGCCTACTTGAGACCCTCTCTCTCTCTCTCTCCTCCGCCATCCCCCTCCCTGATCTGCACTCTCTCTCCTCTGTTAAAAAAAAAAGAAGGAAACCACTTCGTTGAGGTATGATTGATATAAAACAGTACATATGCATGTGTGTACATTTTTACAAATACATCTAATGCATTTAATTCAGTGAGTTTGCAGATAAGTGTATACCTGTGAAACCATCACCACCATTAAGACCGTAAACCTCTCCATCACCTCCCATAGTTTCCTCCTGCCTCCACTGTTATCATTAGCAGCAGCAGTACTAAGAACACAGTACGAACTCCAGCCTTGTACAAAAGTGGAAGTATTCAAGGCAGTACTGTTAGCTAACGGCACTCTGCTGCACGGGGTACTTCCAGAACTTGTCTGTCTTACGTAACTGAACTTTTGTACCCTTTGACCATCCCCTCCCCCGTCTCTCTCTCCCCTTCCCCCTTCTAATCACTGTTCTGCTCTCTGCTTCGATGACTTTGGCTATTTCGGATTGCCCCTGTGTGTGAGATCATGCCATGTGTGTCCTTCCGGGTCTGGCTTACGTCACTTAGCACGGTGTTCCCCGGGCCCGTCCGTCTTATGGGCAGATGACAGGATGTCCTTCCTTTATAAGGCTAAATACTGTCCCACTGTGTACACAGCTACTGCATGTTCTTTACCCGCGGAGGTGGCTCCACATCTGACCGTTGCGTGGGGGTTGCAGGGGCACGGCGGTGCCAGGGCTGCACACCACTTCCTGACGTTTCACTCTGTACAGAGACCGTGTCAGATGGTGGCGCAGGTCTCCCTCCATGGGCTTAGCCTCCTTCCTCTTCCTTCTCTGCCATGGTCCTCGTGGCATTCCCGGTAGTGCTGTCCTTCATGAGGGTTCCATCTCCATCCTAGAGGACGGATGCCAGGCGCTTTTTGTAGCAGTTTTCCAGCTCTTTCTCCTAGCAGTTCTTTTTCTCTTCTCAAATGATTAGCGTTTGCTTATTTATTTTAATTCCAGCATAGTTCACCTGGGGCACAGGTGCGCAGTGTAGTGACTCAGCACGTCCATACAGCCAGTGCTCATCACGACAAGTGGACAAGTGCCCCCCTTCATCCCCATCACCTGTTTCCCCCCCCCCCCCCCCCCCGGTCACCAGAAGTGTGTTCTCTAGAGTTAAGAGTCTGTTTCTTGGATTGTCTCTTTTTTCCATTGCTTGTTTGTTTCTTAAATTCCACATATGACTGAAATCAAATGGTATTTGTCTTTCTTGGACTGACTTACTACTCTCTAGCTCCACCCATGGTGGGGCAATGGCAGACTCGTGTTGTTTTCTATGCCTGCGTAGTGCACCGTTGTGCACACAGACCACGTCGTCTCTATCCCAGTCGTCAGTCGGTGGACACTTGGGCTGCTTCCGTATCTTGGCTATAAATAACGCTGCTGTAAACATCGGGGCGCATGTGTCCCTTTGAATACGTGTTTTTGTACTTTGGGGTGAATACCTAGTCGTGCTATTACTGCGATCACAGGGTAGCTCTATTTTTAACTTCTCGAGGACCCTCCATACTCTTTTCCACAGGGGCTGCACCAGCTTGCATTCCCACCCATATTGCGAGAGGGTCCCCCTTTCTCCGCATCCTCGCCAACACCGTCGTTTCTTGCATTGTTGCTTTTAGCCCTTCTGACGGGTGCGAGGTGGTATCTCACTGTGGTTTTGATGTGCATGTCGTTGAGGATGAGTGAGGCAGAGCATCTTTTCATGGGTCTGTTGGCCATCTGGATGCCTGCTTTGGAGAAGCGTTTGTTTTTGTCTTCTGCCTGTTGATTAATTGGATTCCTTGCTTTTTGGGTGTTAAGTTTTGCAAGTTCTTTATGTATTTTGGATACTGGCCTTTCATCGGCGCTGTCATGTGCATGTATCTTCTCCCGTCCTGCAGCTGCCCTGTGCTTCTGTTGTTGTGCCCCTTTGCTGTGCACAACCAAGTCCTAGCACTTCTCTCACCTCCTCCTCGTGCAAGCCCGTCAGGTCTGCGGAGAGGAGCACCCACGAGACCACCAGATCTTTCTAGTATTGACACCTTCGCACGGCACAATGTCTAGGTGCGATTTTACTAATATGTCCCTCTATTTATACGTTTGACAAAAAAAACATGGTAAAATATACATAGCCCCAGAACTTACCATTTTAATCATTTTTGAATGCAGTTCGGTGGCATTAAACACATTCACACTGTCGTGCCATGGTCATGGCCATCCATCCCCCGAACGTTTTCATCGGCCCAGACGGAAACTCCTTATTAACATCTGTCGCCCGCTTATGGTGACCGCAGTTCTCCTGTCTCTAGGAACTCTGCTGTCCTAAGTCATGTCCCTCTTTTACATATATCTTTGTTTATCACAGAATTCCTTCCCACCAGGGAGGACAGATAGGAAAATAGCCTGTCTGGGAAAAAGAACGCTTTTGTGCATGCGTGTGCCGAGTCCTACGCTGACGTTGCTGAGAAATCAGACTCTCCCCACCTCGGCCCACAGGCTCACCGGAGAGCCCACGAGAGCCCCAGGGCAGGGCTTCTCCACCATGCGTGACTTCAACGAAGGAAAGAACTGCTCTGCACGGGGGACGTGGTTTGTGTAGGACTCGAAACAATTTGCGTTAGGTTCGTCTTGATTATATGTATTTACAAGGTCCATTTCTATCTTTATGCAAACTGTGTCTTTGGAAGCAAAGCCCGGACAGCTGTAGGAAAAGGTGATTGTCTCCAAAGAGCCCCACGTGCTTGCTTGTTTCACTCCAAGTCGTGCGTGCGTGTGTGTGTGTGTGTGTGTGTGTGTGTGTAGCTTAAAAATGTTTCCCAGCCATCTTCTGAGTGTGCTTTTTACAAAACTGTTCTGAGCAACAAAAATACAGTTAGATCATCTGAAAACCTCCATTGTTGGTTTATACACATGCTGATACCAATAGGAGACAGGGACCTGCATTCTGATTAGAGGAATGCTGTACATTGCTGACCGTTCGTTGATTCTGTTTATTTGAAACTAAGTTTAGAAATCCGACACCATTTCAGGTGAAACATTCATCGACCTACTTTAAGCTTTACTACAGAGAGTCAGGGTGGTTTTTAAAATAAAAACCTTGTTTATATTTACATAATCAAAGGCTGGAGATTTTTAAGAAGTATAGAAGTGTAGCCCTAAAAATCAGCCTGGAGGTTCTCTGAAGTAGGGCTAAGCTGTGGAAGGCAGAGAAGAAACAACAATGCTTTAGGAGAGAACGCAAAGATGGGAAGGAAGATTACGTGCGGAAATGTACGAGATGCAGATAATCCACAGGTAAGAATTGTGAGGAAGGGCAAGACTTGGATGCATGTGCTAACGGGGAGAACCCTGAAGTACAGCACGTTGAAATGCGGTGAAGACACTTGATCCGTACCCTAAAACTGCTGCCTGATGAAGACCCTGATTTCACCGCTGTTCCAAGCGCTTTAGGGACGAGCCGCTCACAACGTCACGTGTAAGCAGGCGCATCTAATGGGAGCATATCTGACCCCCAGACTCACTGAATGTGATATCTGAAAACAAAAAGAGAATTGCTAACTATCTAAATGACATCTAGGAATAAATAAGTGAATTACGATTTTATTACTGTTAGGAGTTGCTAAACAGCATATCTGACACTGGCTCTGGCTTCGTGTTAATTAAATATCAAAGACCAGCAGTTGTTACCAGGAAGCTTTTAAGATTCATGTATTATTAGTAGCAGTATTTTAGATCTTCTCTTGTATGAGCATGTGTATATCAGTGTGTTATTGTCATAACACAATTAATTTTAAGAGCTCAGTCTTCATTAATACGCATCAAGGCATGCGTGCCCGTCAGATCCCAGAAACCCCACTCCGAGGATGAGATCCAAGTGAGTGAAACCCTCTAACCGAGGTTTCCCTTTGAGGGAGAAGAACAACTTCAATGTCCCTCAAGCATTTATGAGAAGTTTGGGACTGAGCAAGTGGTGGAGGGGGTGGGATTTTGAATTTACTGCCTAAATCTCTCGCCCTCTGCTTAGTAAGGTCGGGCCTGCCAAGCAGCTCGCTCTAGGAGACCGAGCGAGCCAGGCCTTGCAGGCTCTTGGTGGAACTTGGCCATGTATTAAATTTGGAAACCAGAATGGAGTCCCTTCCAGGGCAACCCAATTAATCCTTCCTTAATGGTTAGAATATCATCCAAACTCACCTCCAGAGGCAATCAGTCAAACTTAGGAGCTTCTCAAAATAGAGAAGTCTTGCAAGGTTTGATGCCCAGGACAGAGGGAGCTCAAAAGCACCTCCCCGTGTGGTACTAATGGAATCAGGTTCTGAGAAGTTCATGGCCATGGCAGGCCTTATGCAAGTTGAGCTGTTAGGAACCAGATGCCACCATGTGAGAGGAAGGATCTAAAGCTCAGCATCTTGCTAAGACTCTGAGACTCTCCCTGGTGGTTCTTTTGGGCTCCTTACATTTAAGTACAGTTTGGTGGTCATTTGTCCCAGGCGGGGAGATTTTTCTGAATGTTGGACGACAGCCGCTGGTGCCTGAGGTCACGTGTGGGGTGAGTGCTGGGGAGGAGAAGAGCCAGAGGCTGCCTGGCTGCATTATAGGGGAACATAGGTCCGTTTTTAAAAACAGAAAACCCTCTTGTATCGCTTTGCTAGGGTTGACAAAGCACCCTGTGCTGAGTGGCTTGCATAACAGAAATCCACTGTCTCCGGGTTCTGGAGGGAAGAGGGCAGAAATCAAAGTGTCGGCAGGGCTGGTTCCTTCTGAGGGCTGAGAAGGAAAAAACCCTTTCCAGGTGTCTGTCCTTGGTGTGTGGCTGGCTGTCTTCTCCTGTGTCTCTTCCCATTGTCTTCCCTCTCTTTGTGTCTCTGTGTTCGGATCACCCCCTTTTATGAGGACACCCAGTCATATTGGATAGGGGTCCACCCACTTGATTACCTCTACAAAGACCCCGGTCTTCTGATCAGGTCACATTCTGAGATGTGACATTTTTTCAGGGGACGGGATTCAGCCTATAAGACTTCCCATAGTGGCTGAAGCCGAGTTTGACTGGTCTTACATATAGACAGCCCCAGAGTAGGTGGCTCAGGGCAGGTCTGCTGGCTCAGAGACAGAACCGGGGACCACTGCTCTGTCCATGGTGCCTCGGGATGCTGCGGTGGCTGCTGCCTCCCCAGCCCTCTTTTCTGTAGTCCTTGCATGAAGGGAAGGGGGAAGGCTCAATGGAAGGGCAAAGGGTACCATGAAGAGGGTTTTTCCCGGTGCATGTCTGCCTTTTCATTCAGGGACTACCTCTCACTGGCCAGAACTGTTCCTGGGGTTGGGACATCCAATGTTTTCAGCTGTGCACAGCTTCATCTTGCCAGAGATAAAGGGTGAAGGGCGGGGGGCAATAAGTATTGGACAAATGGCAGAAGAACTACTGTAAGAGCTGAGACCGGATGGGCCAGAGATTTGCTAAGGCCAGGGTGAAGGCTGAAGTCCTTAGGTAGTTTGATAGCGCTGTCTGAGCTGAGTGAGGCTGGGTTTATGGCAGGAAATGGGACCGAAGCCTAGAGAGAGGACGAGCAGCCTTCTCTTGGAGGTTGGAAGGGTTCAAGAGTCAACTCACCACTTCATGCCTGTTGGCCTCCTCAAGGAATGCTTAGCTCTGAGCTCCGTAGATGCAGACTGAACATCCAGACATGGCCCTGCCTAGACGGCCATGGTCAGGGGGAGGCCACGCCGTCGGGCCCACGCGTGGCCTCTGCCGCTCCATCCCTGTGCCCACGGTGCCTGTTCTGGGGTGTCCAGGGACAAAGCCTGGTGAAAATCCACTGGCCGAGTCATTCTCTCTAGCTGGCAGTCTGCTATCTCTTCCACGGTGGCCGCTGGTGGGTGAGAAAATCTCACCACATACTGTGCCCGTTCCCCACGTTCGTCTATGTGCCTCCACCACAGACTCCCTTGTCCTCAACCTTCCAGTCTCTTCCTTTTGGGTCCCATACCAGCTAGACAAACCGCTGGCCCTTGCTGGGGAATTCGGATGTCTTCCTCTTGACCACTTCTCCTTCCCACGAGGTCGATCACCAGCTATGTAGCTCTTTCACGGGGAGGAATCCCCCCTCTCATTGGTCCTGCGGGACCCCCCCCCCCACCGAATGTGGTTAGAATGCAGCTTGTACCCACATCCCAAGCTGACCCAGCAGTAAACCGAGCTTAGACCTTTTCTCCTCCTTCAGTTGGTCCCATGTGAGCTGAGAAAGTTGAGGTACATGGCGTAGGCATCTGGGCTACCCGTTCGTGCACTTTTCGTGCGCCTTTTGGTCCTGTGACACCCAGTCTTGGATTCATCGTTTTCAGCTAGTAATGGATGACTGAGCCCATCTGGCTTTAGGACTTGGAGAGCCCAGCCTGGAATGGGCATCCACGGACACTTGTTCATTTGCTGCTCCATGACCAGGCATTCTTCTGTCTCTACCAGGCCCCAATTATACATCATGAGCTATTTTTTGAAAGTGATAGACATCTCCGCTGTAGATGATGGGGCCTTGATTCAGTACCCTGGGGATCTGCTTTCGATTTTCCCCATGGGTCTTTGCAGTGAACACCACGCCGCATCTTCTCCTAGGCCGGGCACCTCCGACATCACACGGTCTGCCAGATGGCCCGGCCCAGGAGGCAAGACTGCACAAAGCTCTTTCCTGCCCTGGATTGCACTTGAACCTGCCAGCCTTCTGTGTCCACCAGTAGGTGGGCCAGAGCAGTATTTCTAGATGTGGGGCCCCGAAAGGCCACCGACCTTCCTTCCTTAGCGTAGGCAATGCAAGGTGTAGCAATCTATCTTTTACTTTGGGGTAAAAATCCCAGTATTTCCCTGACATCTTGATGCTTAAACATGTATCAAAGGAACAGGGACCTGAGTCTTTGTGGAGTTTGTTTCCCATTTTTGGACTGTGAGCGTCTTACCAAGGCCTCGGGAGTGCGCCGGCTCCATTCATCCTGACTGATCAGCACAGAGTCTTCAACGCAGTGGCTCCGTGCGGTGTCCCATGGGATGTCAACGCAGTGGCTCTGAACGGTGTTCTATGGGACATCCAGGGGCTTCAGATCACTCCAGCCTCCCTTATGATAGAGAGCAGGGGAGTTAACATCACCCCGAGGCAAAAGTGCAAATTAGTTCTGTTATCTGATCCTTAGAATGCACGCTGTTTCAGGTCTTCTTTTCTGGTTAGAACAGAAAATAATGAATTTGCCAAATCAGTGACAGCAGACCTTGTCCCCGAAGTGTCATTGATCTGCCCGGGCAATAATGACACAGTCTGTGGGGCAGATACAACCGAGGTTACTACCTAATTGAGCTTGCGGGCGTCTCTAGTTACTCCCTAGGACCCACCTGGTTTTCGGAGGGCCCATCCTGGTAAATTAAACTGAGATACGGTAAGGTAGGGGTTGGAGACCCCTACTTCCCCAAGATCATTGACGATGTCACCATTCGCCTGGATACCGTATTGTTTCTGATGGGCTACTAGGAGAGCAGTTCCAGAAGGTTCCACCTGGTCCTCTTCGCTGTGACTGCACCTGCCCCACAGGCTAAGGACTCAGGGTTGGGAGCTGATGGGCAGAAACGTGGCTCCTTGGAGAAGGTCACATCTTAATCCCCAGAGTCTCTGACTATGTGACCCTCAGGTGGCAGAAGGTGTGACAAAGTTAAGGACCTTGAAAAGGGGAGATCATCCTAGATTTTCTGGATGGAGCAAATATAATCACAAGGTCTTTATGGAGGAAATAAGGATGCCGGTGAGTTAGCGAAGGAGGCCCGAGGCTGGAAGGGGCTGGAGGGATGCAGTCGCTGGCTTTGAAGATGGAGGAAGGCGTCTTCAGCCAAGGAATGTGGGTGGTCACTAAGAGCTAAAAAAAAAAAAAAAAGGCAAGGAAACAGATTCTTTTCTACAGCCTGCAGAAGGAACACAGCCTAGCTGACACCTTGATTTTAGTCCAGTGAGACCTATTTTGGACATCTGAGCTCCAGAACGCTAAGATAATAAAATGTGTCATTTCTAAGTTCTTCTGAGGTGGTTTGTTACAGCAGGAGGAACTGCACGTAGCCCAGTACCGGGTTACTGGGCTCCCTCCCGCCCAGTGGGAGCAGCCCTCCCGCCCGGCCCCCTGTCTCTCTACCTTTCCGGCTTTCCCATCTATCCCACACTCAGGGGTCAAGAAACTTTCAAGGAAGAAATTCATACTCCTCCTATTTAAAAGCTTGCCTCGCAGGAGTCCAGAATGTGGAATTTCTCGGGCAGCACAGAACTCCACGGGCATTTTCTTGGCTCCTTATCCCCACTGGGCTGGGCTGTCCCTCTTCCCTTTCTCCATCCCCTCATCTGCCTTTCTGTCCTAAGACGTACCCCAGCGCTCCTGTTCCACTATTGTCTTCCCTTCCGGCTTCCTTCTTCCCTGTTCCTCTCCCCACCACCCCGTGGAGACCCCCACTTCCGGCCGCCGCCCACCCTCCGGACACAGCCACGCTCCCAGACGAGGCCACCACGGCCACACACGCACACTTTCCTGACCTCGTCTCCCCTTGGAGTTCTCTGGGCCCTGCATATGGCTGAGGAACTGGCTTCTGACTTCCAAGTTTTCCTACACAGCAGATGTCAACGATGTGACTTCAGTCTAGAGGTTAATCCGAATTCAAGAATTCTGACTAGAGAGGCAAACGTGTGGAGAAAGGCAATTTCCTTACTTTGCAGTCTGTAGATAAGGCGCTGTGGCCGGTCAGGGTCGAGGAGAACACCTCTCTATCGAGAAATCTTGTAGAAGCCTTCACCGAAAGATAAGATTCATTTTCGTTCCTTAAATACGTTTGCTGATGTAAAATGCCTTACCTTTCACGAGGTCAGTGTTTCCTCTGCTTAAACTACATCATACTGAGGAAAAATCCCATGTTCCTCCATTGAGATAAAACCGCATGGTGAAGGTCTGGTAGAGACTGTTTGCGAAGTCTCCCAGGACATCTTCACCCAATCTTGAACAAAGAAATGTTTGGGGAAAAAAATGTCCCCAACATGTCCTCTAATGAAATTGGAGAGACTAAAAAAAATGACAATAAAATAAAATGAATTAAATAAAATAAAATTAGCAGGCAGGTATTCTACAAATACAAAATAGACAAAATATGCCGCAGTATATACAAATGAGTCACCTCTTCTTTAGGCCAATACAAGTTTTTTCATTAGGCATTACTATTATTAGCCTATTTGAAATCACACGCTTGACTGGATACTCACTACCGGCGCTTAGGACTCAGAACTTGAAATGGGGAAGGGTAAACCTCTGGGACAGCAATGGGAAGAAGTTGATAGGGTTTCAGAGGCTGCTAGGCTGGAGGGAACCTTAAGGATCCCTTAATACCAAACCCTTAGGGCCAGGATTCTCAGACCGGCCGCTGTTGACATCTTGGGACAGGCCGTCTTCGTCGAGGGGGCCGTCCTGCTCCTGTGCCCTGTGCGGGGTTTAGGGGCGTGCTTGGCCTCCGCCCACCAGATGCCAGGAGCCTCTCTCCACCGCCGTGCGACGACCAAGAATGTTTCCAGACATTGCCAAATGCTCCTTGGTGGCGGCGGCGGCGGCGTGTGTGTACATGTGTGTAGTAAAAATTGGCTCCCTGCTAAGAATTCCTTAAGTTATGGATAAGGCAGGGGTCCAGAGACCTCATGGTTTTCATTAGTAGAGGAGGAAAGATATTCTTGGCTGGATCCTTCAAACGAAGAATCCCACCGGGTCTAGCGCGGGCTGGTGGGACGCTGGACCTGTGGGATGCCGGAGAAGCTGGCGGAGAACCTGAAAGGAGGAGGCGGTTGACCGGGATGCAGAGAGCACGTTTTCCCCTCCCGCAGACCCCCTGCTGCCATCCAAGCCCTTGAGCTTCTGCAGGACGGAGTAGAATTTGCTCTCCAGTGGGCAACATTACCATGAACCCCCCCGCCCCAGGGCAGGTCCAGTGGGACCCTTGAAGATGAGACCGCATCTGACCCGACAGAGCTTGTCCCTGGGTAGCAGAGGAGGACAGGCCCTGGGCAGCGGCCCCGGCTGGACGGGGTTGGTCACTCTCGGTGGCTTCTGTTCCTTGGCCTGCTGCCACGGGGGAAGAGAAGGCAAAGAGAGAAACATGTCCAGTCCTGCAAGAGCAGTGGCGTGAGGAGACAGCAGCTGCACAGGCTGGAAAAGCAGCTGGACAGGATGCAAAAGAGCAGGGGGCGTGCGAGGAGGGAAAGGGAGCTCCGGCCTGGGACTGAGACTGAGGATCAGGCTCTTCGCCTTCGGAAGGGAAAGCAGTGAAGCGGGCCGTTCTCGAGGCTTCGAATCTGCCCCCCTCCCCCACTCCCGATGGCCCAGCACGACTGGCCCCAGGAGCAGGTGCCCCGGCAGGAGGCTCAGAATAGCTGACCTTAGAGGGACACCCGTGCCCAGGAGAGGAGAGGTGGGACCACAGCCTTATCTGGAAAATAGGACTCAGCACCTGGCGTGAACCTCACTGTTATGTGGAAGAGAGATTTCTGTGGGTCACGGCGGGTGGGAGAGGCTCCAGGCCCATCAGCTGTGTGTGTGCGCGTGCGTGTGACTGACCTTTGACCCAGTTCCCTACACCACGAAGACCAAGAATCGCCACCCGGCCACAGAGGCCACAGAGACTTTTTCTGGGCAGGATGTACGGGTTTTCCTGCTTTCGTCTCAGCACCACCGTGCTCCCCTCCCCGCCCAGCAACCCCCGAGCGGGGCGCAGACCAGGCTCCTGAGATCCATGCAGAAGGGTTGAGGAGAGCCCTTGATTCGTGAAGAAATTTGAATTTACACAGCCCAAGGCCATGTGGCTTAAAGGGGATTGTTTTGTATCTGCTTCGCCCATACCTCTGGGGGAGAAGATCCACCTGCATTTCAGTCTCTGAAATCTGGTTCCCAGTGCACTGTGAAGGGGCCCTCCAGACTCTTGGCTCGAAGAGATGGTGCAGGGATGGACCAAGAGACTCCGGGTAGGAAAATCCCCTGGGATGAGGTCCGGGAGGAGAGACCGTGACTCATGCCCATCGCCCAGCAAGGGAACTGGCAGAGAGAAGACACGGGCATATGTTTGTAGACTGATCAGATGAATTAGGTAATTAGCTGGAGGGTGAAGGCCTCTTTGCACATGGGGTTCCTGCTGGGCTCCATCCGGGCTCTCTCGCTGGCCTCCCAAGGCCGCAGGTGCCAGACACGGGGAACCAGGGACTGGGAGGAAGGCTGATGGCCGTGGTCCTTGGCTTTCAGCTGCAATTCTGATCACCCTGTGGGCACTGAGGCAAAGGGGAGCCCCGGAGCGGGAGGAGCTTACAGACCAGTACCAGAGACACATGAATGGGCTCAGCTTGTCACCGCAAAAGCCCGAGGACAGCGACAAAGGAGAAGCCTCCTCAGATGACCTTATCAGTCCCGGGGCTCTGCTCTGATGGGGTCATCCATGGACCACCCCACAGGGAGCCCCAAGGCGCTTCTGGGGGAGGAAGGGCTATTGATGGCTGGGCACATTTTGTGGGTTTGGCTGGTTTCGGATATGGAGTGGATCCTATCTGCGGCTGTCCTTTTCCTTTGGGATGATGGCTGGGTCAGTTCATGATGGGGCGTCTAGAAAGAAACTCGCTGTGCCTGAAGGAACAGGGGAGAGGGGAGGTTGGCTGCGTGCCGGGGCAAGGGAACCATCTGGAACCTAGAGGAAAGAGTAGGGACATGAATCCCCTTGGGTTGGCCCCTGCCTAGCAGGTAGGTGAAGAACACTCAGGCCATCGTTGCCAGATGCCCCAGGGAGCTCTGGAACGTTCCTTGTCAGGGACCCTGGCCTTGAGAATGGAAAGGGAAGTGGCTTGGGGAGACTGACCATCTTGGGAGGCACTGGTTGCAA
This sequence comes from Taxidea taxus jeffersonii, assembly GCA_003697995.1. Taxonomy (NCBI): domain Eukaryota; kingdom Metazoa; phylum Chordata; class Mammalia; order Carnivora; family Mustelidae; genus Taxidea; species Taxidea taxus. Next base: position 18,591 of record ML098829.1, read on the forward strand.
AGGAGGCTGGGCGGAGCGAGCATGAGGTCAGCTGCCCTCTGGCGACTTTGAACTCTGGCATGCCAGAGACGGCTTGCATGGGAGAAGAGGAGGAAAGACAAGGAGATGCCTGGGTGTCCCTGAAGATCAAGCAGGAGATGTACTTCCAAGGCCCAGAAGTACAGGGGTGGGAGCTGGCATTTCTGCGATGGGCAGAGGCTGCCTTGGAAACCGAGATTGTGTGAGCAGCCCTTAGCCAGAGCGTCCTTTTCTCCCCACCGAGAGCTGGCCTCTGTCAAAACGATTGTCTCCAAACGATCTATGCTCCACATCTTCTTACCACACACACGCATGCATATATGTCTTATAAATGTGTATTAAATAAATACAAAAATTATATAAAAATTATTTTTTATATACGAGCAATAATTTTCTGTTTGTTACTCTGCTGAGATGTGGGAGTTTATCTGTTCCATCAGTCAGGGCGATGTGACCTAATACAATATTAAAGGGAAAATGCATGTTTGCCCCCATTCACTGTGGCTCCTCTGCCCCTTGGAGAACCACCCTCCCTTCCATTGGTGAGTAGATCCCAGCTCTTCCCCGCAGCCTGGAAGGGGCTTGGAGACTCGTCGGTCAGGGACTCGGGAGGGCCGGCTGTGGCCACGGCTCTGGCGCTCTTCCCAGGCTCTGTGACTTTCAGTTAATTTTCCACCCAGTTTATTCATTTTTCCGAATGGGGCACAAATAAACGACCGGCTCATTTCACTAGGTAAGTGTTTATAAAACAAATGAGATAAGACTTGTTCAGCGGCCTGCAGAGTCTGAGAGTACGGTGCGAGTCTTTTGGTTTTATTCTTGTTAAGGACAAGGACCTTCCAGAAGCACAAACGTCCCTGAATATTGGGTCATGAAGAAAATGATTTCATCGGCCTCAGGTTTCTTGTTCCCATCCATCACAAGAGGGTAAATAATCTGTCCTCCCATACCCTGCTTATGAGGATTCAATGAAATAAGAACACAGGCCCAGGGCATGGCCCATAGTAGCTGCTCAATTAAATGCTCATTCTGGAATGATCAGTCTTACTCTGTGCAGGACATGGATGGGTGGGTGAAAACGGATATGATGCTCTCTGTGTCAAGGAGTACTTGGAACCCGAAGCAGGGAGCTGAGCATCTGTTCAGCTCCCCAAGCACCTGTTCCTGCATTGTAGCCTGTGCTCCGGCCCGGGTGTGGAGGGAACCTTGTGCTCCATCACCCTGGCCCGCTTCCCTCCTCACACGCTTCTTTCCACATGCCTGTTTTCCCCTTTGCTCTTACTTCCCTTTCTCCCTCCCCAAGCTGCCCCCTCAATCCCATACCTTCTCCTCTGCTCCTACCCTGCCTTGGCACTGGTGCGGTCACCCTGGACTTGTCTTTATTTCTCGTCCGTGCTCCCTGCTGCCGCCCCAGGAAGACACCTCCTGCTCCAGAAGTGCCGGTTTTTGACAATGGGGCCAGCCTCTGGCTTCTCCCACACAGTGCCGTCTGTCTGCCTGGAGGGAGGGGGTCTGCCTGTAAGCCGGCAGGGGGATGCATTTAGAGAGAAGCGTTTGGACCTTTTGCAGATCCAAAGTGCTGGCCTTGCTCGGGATCGAGGAGTGGGAACAGTTTTTTTATAACTCAGTCCGTTTGAGCCCTAACAAAAATGCTATCCCTAGTGTTTAGATATCAGTCCTGCTGGGGAACGCCGTCCCTTATGAAGATGTACCCCCATTTACTTACAAAAATCTTACAATCATCAACAGAAGTAAGATCCCATTTTGGTCCCTCTGGGAGATAATTCTTTCTGAATTCTGTTACACGTCCTAGATCACAGCGTCAGGTTTAATAGCCAGCATTTCCTGAAGAGGAAGGTGGATGGTGCCCAGGCCTCACCCCCAACAGCCCACAGTCTGTGTTATAAATCTAGCTCCAATTAAATTTAATTACCAGAGCCTCTCAATGCCACACTTCAGTCCGCATCGAGAAAATACAAAAATTTATCCTGTTTATTTTGTAATTCAGGGAGGACTGATGGTAAAGAATGCAAGGCATTCTCAGTTCTTTATTCTGCTGTAAAGTGGCGACTAACCTCCAATTTTTCTTTTCTCTGTTCCGTGTCTCAGCTCCTTCTACCTTGGGGTAAGACGACAGTTTAATCATATACACATATTAAATTACTGTCTCTACTTGGCCACACCTCCATTCTGGTTTGATTGGAAATCAGAAAGGGATATCAAATAGGGGAGGGTCTGCCTCACACAGGAGGCCACTCACAGGCCACACGATGGGGCAGCTTCTGCCTAGCCCCGCCCAGTCTAGAGGGGCCCAGACCAAAGTGGGGGCACTGACCTCTTGCCTGTGGCTGCTCTTCAGAGGGTCAAGGGTGCTGAGGGAGGCAAGGAAGCAAGCCGGTTCGGAAAGCAGAAGGATGGACTATGGGACGGAATGGGAGCGTCATTCCTCAAACCCCTTTTTCCTACCGTACTCACAGCCACTGAGCAACAGTCCCATGTGGCCTTCAGCACACTGCCAAGAACCTGCAGCCCCGCGATGAAGCCAGGGGGTGGCTACACTGTGTATCCAGAGGAGAGGCTGGGGCCAATCCTGGCTTGTTTCCTTTGGGCTTGACCTTGGTCCGCAGGAGTGGGGATGGTGTTTCTCTACCACCACTGTCTTGGGTACCTCTCCATCCTATGCGAGCAGTAGCTAATCTGGGGCCGGATGTGAGACCCCTGCCTTGATCATGTCGCTGAGTTTCAGCCAGCCTGTTGGCCTCTGCCCAGGTCCTGTGCCATAGTGTCACAAGGGATAGCCCTGCCCTGCTCTGCTGGGCTGCAGCTCTTGTCTCCTGGACCTTGTTTCTTCCAACAAGGAACAGTCGGTTACTTGAACTTCTGAAGGCACTGTTCCATCCAAAGGACAGGGTGTTCTGCTGTCATAGGTCACCCAGGATTGCTGAAGAGGATCCTGTTTAATTTTTACTCTTTTTAAATGACCTGCTTTTCCTTCTCCAGCACCGAGGAGTTTTAGGGGATGTGTCTGAGTTTGAATCCTCTCTCCGGCTTCCATGTGAAGGCCGGTGTTCTCTTTAGCCGAGGAAATTTTCTTTCCCTTCTGCAGAGGATATCCCTGTGCTAGTGCATCTTTCTGAGTCTTTATGTCAGTTGTTTGACCTTGTAGATTCGATGCACCCATCTAGGAGGGTTTCTTAGGTTTATCTTCCCACCTCCCACTGAGAACGTAAAAGCGCATTTTGGCAGTCAGATACTTTATCCTCTAAAGCTTGCTCTTCCTGGTTGGTCACAGTTCTTTGTCAATCTCATCAGGCCTTCTGAGGAGGAGGCAGTGGCTGAGATATGCGGGCTTGTCCATAAGGAAGGAAAAGGAAGAGGCCCAGGTAAGACCCCGGGCTTCCGCTGGGTGGCCTACTGCCGCGTGTTTCTCACACGAAGGCTGTCCTGGAGGATACTGGCCTGGGAGTGAAGGACAGTTTGAGCAGCTGAGTCTCCCTCCAAGAGGAGCAGCAGTCAAGGCTCTGTCTCAGAACTTGGGAATTCAAACAGAAAAAAGTCCAAGATGGGGCAGCTGCACATGTCAGCCAAGCTGAGGAAACCAGAGGCCACAAGAGATGTGTGCAAGAAGAAAGTAGGCCAAATGGCACAATCTTGCCAAAGCAAAGGCATGAGGTAGGCAGAACTCCTCAACAGAGGGACGTGCCTATGGAGAGCTCACCCAGATCCTTCCATCCGTAGAGCAGACAGTACAGAGTGGATCTGGATCTCCTTGGTAGAAGTCTCCATTCAGTGACATTAAAGACATTTCAGTGTACCATCTTCCTCATCCATGAGGATGGCACCAACAGTGTAGGATGCAGGAGAAGGTGCACATGGAAAAGACAGTGCAGCTGACCTTAGAGACCAGGACAGGTCTGAAGAAGGGCGGGGGAGCCAGGACTTTACCTACAGGTTGGAATCCTTAGGAGGTTGAGGGGACCCATGCTATGAGCTGGGAGAGGGGCAGGATTCCAGTGGGCAATGGGAGGCTAGCTGGAGGAGGGCTCCAGAAAAGCGTTCTTGTCTGGGAGGAAGGTGTGTTGTGGTGCCAGGGTGAGAGGCCAGAGCTGACAGGGGGCACGGGGGAATTTGAAGGATACAAGCAATGGGTAAAAGTCTGCTTAACGAGGTGTTGGCATGGTACCCTTTCTTCCAAAAAATTCATACAGAAAATATTTTCAACTGCAGAGAAGTGGAGACCCACAAAAGTAGTGGAGAGTCTCTCATTCATGACCAAACAATGTTCAAGGCAACCAGGGTCTGAGGCAACAGGTTTTGTTTTACAGAAGATCTTATGGATTATCTTCTTGAGCTATAGTCAGTGCTCTGGGAAGGAGACAAAGAGACTATGTTCTAGATATGGGAATGTTCCAGAATAGGAATTGGTAGGAAAATACCTTAGATGTTTCTCTCTAAGAAGAGATTATAGTGATTTGAGGGACTAATGGGAAAAGAAGGGGAGCCAGTTTGGATGAGAGAGAAGAAAGTCTTAAAGATCAGGTAAAGAAAAATGCAGGGTGTATGAGCTTCCTATTGCTACTGTGACAAATTGCAGAAATGTGGTGGCTGAGAACCACCAAAAAATTATCTTACTGTTGTAGAGGTTAGAAGTTGGAAAACAGTTCTGATGGGCTAAAACCAGGCTGTTGGCAGGACTTCACTCCTTTTGAAGATTCTAGAGAATCTTCTCCTTGCTGCTAACCGTGTAGAGATTGTTTGCAGTCCTGGGCTCAAGCTCCCCTTCCGCCAATGTATCCCTCTGACCTATGTTTCTGTTGTCATATCTCCTTCTCTAGCTCTGATCCTTATGATTACTTTGGGTCCACCCAGATAATCCAGGATGAGCTCCCTATCTCAAAATACTTTACTTAATCACGTCTGCCAAGTCTCTTTTTGCCATGTAATGTAACATGTTCCCGGGTTCCCGGGAATAGAATGTGACTGTGTTCAGGGCAGAGGGGACATTATTCTGTCTACCACACAGGGTTACGATAGGAATTTTGAAAAAGAATGGGGGAGAGAAACATGCTCATTTATCAAAGGGAAAGTGCTGGAAGAGAGAAAGAGATTTCAGATATAGGGCAGGGAGGTAAAGATTGATGAAGAATGTTTCTAAGGAGGTAGAGGGGGTGATGTCAAAGGCACCAGTGTGGGGAATAGTCATGAACAGGAAAAATGAAATGCAATAAAGATGAGTGATGGGTGTATAAATAATGTGGTTGGTGGTTGGATGGAAGGAGGCAGTTTTCTTAATGGAATTGGAGATGAGGTTCTCAGAGAGAGTGGGGACAGGGTTAAGGCTGATGAGCAACATGTAGGGTGATCAATACCCCCCTCCCCCAATCTACGAGCAAATTCTCTGTGGCTAGTGCTTTCTTGCCTACTTTGTCTTTCTTCCAACTATGCCTCCATCCCAGTGGGGGCTCCCATACACATTACTCTGCAGCTTCAAGCTGCCTCTGGCTCTGAGGGAGTCAAAGAAGAGAGAAGAGTTGAGTCAGTGAGACTCAGAGGTCGATTCTGGAAGACCTCATTGTGAGGAGATGTTTGCCAAGCCTGTCAAATATAATATTGTGTTTCAGAGACCACTTACGGTTTTATAGGATTCAGACAGCTTTTTCATGGGAATGCTGCATGAGTGCCACACAGAGAAAATGGAACGGTGAGCACCAGTTGTTTCCACCTCTGTACATGGTTGTCCATAGCCTCTAATGCAGAAGAGCCCAGAGGTTGGAGACCAAAACTGCATCCACTGTGCTGCGGATTATAAAAAGGAAGAAGAGTATGATGGGTCTGTATGAAGCAGAGGAAACCACAACTGTGACTTGCTTGTGGAGAAGCTGGATCAGGATATCTCTCCTTGCTTGACTCAGTCTTTCTAGAACTGGGAACCACCGTGCGGTGCAGGCTCCAGGAGAGGATACCTCCCTGAATGGGGGAGTCTTTGCTGGGAAGCACGTGGTAGGCCCCAAAATGGTGCGTGGTTGAACTCTCTTCAGTGGCTCTCTTAGGGCTGCCTGGCTGCCTCTGAGATTTGAACCTAGAAGATGAGGTCCCAGCAGTGGTCAAAGCAGGAAAGCCATGAAACTGGAAGAGAACAAGGGACAGGAGACTACTTGGGTCTAAGGAATGTGTGGTTTTGGGGACTAAGCTGGCTTACAGGGAAGAAAGAAGCAGCTCAGGCCACTGCTGTAGCATAAAGCCAGAGGCTCTGGGTGTACCAGGGTCAGTGACTTCCTTCTTCTGGATGAGATGTAAGGTGACACAGGAGAGTCACACAGCCACACGGATGAAGGGACAGAAAGGAGTTCTAGAATTAAACATTTGTCAGCCTGATGCCATTTTCTGTTTTTGGTGTGTTTTGATTGTTTGTTTGTTTTTATGAGAGTTAAAGACTCTGGACGTGGCAGGAGAGAGCAGGAGGGAAAGTGAAGGCTTCCAAAGCATCCATGATGACTGAAGTATACAGAAGAGCCTGGAATTCCAAGGGTGGACAAGGGTTGTGTTGGGGACTCTGGCCAGGGCACTTGCCTGGATCATAGAATGTCTACTTTGTCCTGTAAGGCTGGACCATTCGTTACTGTGCTCCACTGTTTAATCTTGAAACAAGGAGTAGGAAACGGGAGTGGCTGTTCCAGAAACGACTCGGTAGTAGCACATCTGTTGTCATTATTCTTGCTGTACGACATCTACGGTACTGCCTTGCCCATATGCTTGCTGCCTCACTGAGGACTTATTAAGTGCAGCACAATTATTTTTGGTAATTGAGTGTTTCAGGAACCATACGTTGTCATCTTAGAGGGGCCAAGCATTTGACATGGTGGAGCGTCAGCCAGCAAGGGAGAGCAAGCACGTACGACGGGACATTAAGAGAATCATCACAGTGTTTCAAACAAAACAAACGTCAACGTGTTATTCTCTGTCCAGTTCGTACTCATGCATCCCTCACCCCCCGTGGCAGAGATCGCCCCTCTTTGCTGTCAACTTCAAACAGACACAACTCCCAGAAGCTCTCCAGCCCTGTCCTTCACGACCACGGACGCACAAGTGAGTGGAGGTGGACAGCCGGAGGGGCTCACAGCCAGAAGATCTGGATTCACGTTCCCGATCTTTCTCTCCGGCTTTGGGGACTTGGATCATCTGTAATCTGAGCCACATTTTCTTCGTCTGAATACTGCAGATCGTCATTACGCTTTCCTCCAGAAGTAATGCAGGTGACTGCGCATGCAGGGCATAGTCACTCATGGAGGGCTGTGCACGTGTCTGTGATGGATTTTTCAGATATGTCTCCAAAACTGCTTGACCCGGCCATGTTCTCAGTCTCTGTAAATATTCTCCTGGGTTGAAATGTCTCTTTCAAGCTGTAAAGAAGGCTCCCCAAGTCCTGAGCCTCTAAACTTTAATAAAAAAAGGTCTTCACTCAAGGAGTGACTCTCATCAGCTCACACAAGTACATACAAACCCTTCAGATGCTAAATTAGCAAGAAAGGAGAACTCCTTGGAAGCCCCGAAGGCAAGAAAATGCAGGAATTAAGAGTGATCACCGCAAAACAGTCATTAACCATTTAAGTAAAGTAACACCTGATTTAAATAAAGGCAAAGCGCAGCCCAAAATACTGGAGGTAAACCCCATTGTTGGTCAGGATGAGATTAATCAGAGTTAAAATGCACCTTGGATCTCTTCAAGAGGTGGGATATTGATCTACATTAGATTTTACTAAATTACCTGTGGATGTCACAAGTTCTAGAGAAACCACCACAAGGTAGGTGTTGAGGGCAAAACTTTAAACGGAGTAAAGAGAAAAACAAAAGAAAAAAACAACTTGACTCTTCTATAACACAGCAAGAAAGGAATAATAATAAATAAAAGAAAGTGAAAGAGCAAGAAAAGTATAAAACACAAAATAAAATGGTAGAATCAGTCTAATCTATCATTAATTTTGATGTTTGTAATGACGTAAACCATCCAGTTATAGGATAAATATTGTCACCGGGGTTTTAAAGAATAGATCAGCCATTAGTTGTGTAAGAGACACAGTGACAGTAAAAGACACAGTTGAGAAGCAAAGGAATGGAAAATGATGTTCCAGGTAAATGTGAACCATGTAAAGGGACACATCATATCCTGATGTAACCACATCCGACAAAATAGATACTCAAGTAAAAAACGTGACTAGAGACACAGATCAACACCTGACGATGACGTCATTCCAGTTACAAGAAAGATGTCACAATTCTCATCACGCGCACCCATGGTGATACAGCCTCAAGATATGTGAGGCAAACCTTGGCAGAACTTCTCCGAGCAGGAAGGAAGCCCTCCACCATTGTGGGAGATTTGAGGACACTTCTCCAGCAGTAGGTACAACAAATTTAAACCTTTGGAGAGGCTGAACCACACGACGGGTCGAACTTGTGCGTCTAAGCCCCTGTACCCCACAGCTGCACTGACACACTCTTCTCAGACACACACAGCGTGCGCAGGAGAACTCACCCCACACCACGCCGGAGCCGTCCGTCCGTCACAACTTCGGGCTGTGACGGGAGTGTTCCGTGTTTGCAGTCTGGTGTGGTGGCCACTGACCAATGGAAATACGGCCAGTGCAGTAAAGAAACCGGATTTTAAATTTTATTCAATTTTAGCAGGTTTATAATGAAATAGCCATTGCGGCGGTGGTTATGTATTGGACAGTGGAATACCAGATCATAAAAGCCAGCTCGTTTTTTAAAGTTTATTTTTTGTCATTGTGATCAGTTAGCCAACATTTAGTACATCATTAGTTTTTTTTTAAGATTTTATTTATTTATTTGATAGAGAGATCACAAGCAGGCAGAGAGGCAGGCAGAGAGAGAGGAGGAAGCAGACTCCCCGCTGAGTATAGAGCCCGATGCGGGGCTCGATCCCAGGACCCGGAGACCATAACCTGAGCCGAAGGCAGAGGCTTCAACCCACTGAGCCACCCAGGCGCCCCACATCATTAGTTTTTGATGTAGTGTTCAACAACTCATTAGTTGCATCTAACAGCCAGCCTATTTTTAAGGATGAGCATGGGCGCCATGAGGTCACATTCTTTGACCTTAACAAAAATTAAATTCAAAAATCAGTATTGAAAGAGAACTAAAAAAATCTCATCCATTTGGAAATTCAAAACACTTTTAAAGAATTCAGAGGTCAAAGAGGAAGTCGTAATGGACAATCGAATGTATCTGGCGTTGGCCAAGAACAAAAAGGAAGAATATGTGAACTTGACCTGCAGCTCAGTCTGATAGAGGGAAATGTAAAGCCTTAAATACTTACACAAGAACAGAAGAAAGGCCTAAGGAATGGCTTGAGTGATTCTAGGTAAATTAAAAAACAAAACAAAACAAAATAACACCCCTGAAAGAAAATATTAAAGGTAAGATAAAAATTATTTAAATAGAAGAGGGAGGGAGACAATAAAGAGAATAAACAAAGGTAAAGTTTGTTGTTTGAGAAGATTAATGATATTAATGATGTTAATAATAATACTGCCTTGGCAGTATTCGTCAAGAAAATAAGAAAGCTCAGATAAAGCCTACCAGAGAGAGAAAGGCAGCAGAGCTGTACGTGCTGCAGAGATTAACATGTAATGAGACACTATTAAAATAACTTTGTGCCCCATTTTTTTAGAGCTTAGGTATCCATGGACAAATTCTTAGAAAAATATAACTTATCTAAGTTGACTCAAGAAAAACAGAAGGCCCAGGTTGTTCCGTACCATTAAAGAAAGTAATTTGTAGTTAAAGGTTTCCCAAAAAATATTAGAGATATTAGAAATATTGGAGTCTAGAGTCTTTTTTTTTAAACAGTTTTTTTTTTTTAATTTATTTGAGAAAGTGGGAGAGAGCCTAAGTGAGGTGGAGGGGCAAAAGGAGAGGGAGAAGCAGGCTCCCCACTGAGCAGGGAGCCCAACTCTGGACTCGATCATGACCCAAGCAGAAGACAGACGCCTAACCGACTGAGCCACCCAGAAGCCCTTGAGTCTAGAGTCTTCTAAGGCAGGTTCTAACAAACAATTCAGAGATATACAGTTTTAGACTCATACAAAATATTCCATAAAGTAGAGAGAGGTTAAAAAAAAAGGGAGATTGTTTGATAAAGCAAGTATAGCACCAATATTGAAACCAGACAAGGTTGGTAGGAGACAAGAAAACTTCTTTTCTGGCCAGTTTTGCTTGTGAACTAAAGAACAAAAAATTGAGCAAGCTGAATCCACCGTTGTGTAGAAGTGATGCCACATCATGACGAACAGGTTGCACCCCAAGAGCGTAAGAAGAGAAAGTCCGTTGGTGCCACAGTCACGGATTCAGGCAGAACACCACATGACCATTTCAACTGATGCAGGAAAAACACGTACACAATCATTCATTTACGGTGAACTTTAACAAAGGAGGTATGAAAGGAAACTTTCTTAACCTGTTAAAGATTATCTAAAAAAAAACCCGTTGCAAAGGTGAACGAGGAGATCCAGCTCACGCCCTTAAGGGCTCACAATCCGGGATGGATAAGCACAGGAACAGTGACAGCCGGGAGCCACACAAGTACGTTTTAAGTCTTCTCAACAGAGAAGAAAATAAGAATCATATCAATCAAATCAGTCTTCACTTTTTAATTTATTTTTACATAATAAAATTGTTCAAACAACTAAATAAGTCCTTTTTTAGGACTTAGTGTAGCCTTGTTCTCGCTGTACCATTTTATCTATCATTATATCCTTCAGGAAAGTTTTTAAATATTTTGCTACAACCGTGAGCTATCATGATTGTATCATGCTATATCATGAGCATGCCACCCAGCTAGTTCGGTGGGTTGTGGGTTATATGACGTTTGGACTCTGGTTTAAAAAAAATTCTGGGGACACTTGGATGTGATTTATTTTATTTTATTTATCTTAATTTTTAAATTTTTAATTTTTTTGAATTTTGGGGGCCTTGATTTTAAAACCATAACTATTTTGTTTTAATTTTTAAATGTATTTTTAATTAATTTGGGAGGATATGATTTCAAAACCATAATGATTTTTTAATCACTATATATCATGTGTGTAGATGACTTAAACACATCCAGGACTTTGACCATCCCTGTGCTTCAAGGAGACTGGAGGCTCATTATGAGGACAGAAATGCAGCAAGGTCAAGAGTGGGTTCAGGGGAGGTGGGGTGGTGCCTGGATGGCTCAGTCCTTAAGCATCTGCCTTTGGTTCAGGTCGTGAGCAGGAAGCCCATTCCTCCCTTTGCTGCTCCCCCTACTTGTGTGCTCTCTGGCCCTCTCTCTGTGTCAAATAAATAAATGAAATCTTAAAAGAAAAAAAAAAGAATGTGTGCGGGGATATTTGGGAGTGGGTGGGCTAAGATGTTTAAAATGACCTTCTCTGAATACTAAAAAGCTTGGCAATTGAATGTTCTTCTGTTTGAGGGTCGATTGATAAGTGAAACTCTGATTCCTGAGTCTTGCTTCATTCTTGGGTACAGTACCCTCAGAAGATTGGGTGAGGCTTAGGGATGAGGTGAGGGTCTCCTGAGCACATTTTTTGATCATAAAATGCTTCAAGTTTTTTGAGTGCTCTCAAAAAATCATACATTTAGGAGCACCTGGGAGGCTCAGTGGGTTAAAGTCTCTGCCTTCGGCTCAGGTCGTGATCCCAGGGTCCTGGGATCGAGCCCCGCATCGGGCTCTCTGCTCAGCGGGGAGCCTGCTTCCCTTCCTCTCTCTCTGCCTGCCTCTCTGCCTACTTGTGATCTCTCTCTGTTAAATAAATAGATAAAATCTTAAAAAAAATCATACATTTATATTCCATCATGTTGTAATTTCTATAAATATCAGTCCCCTGCTGATTTACGGCGGGGCGGGGGGAGGGTCTTTCACTGCAGATAGTTGAGAGACTCCATGAAACAGACCCCATGAAAATCAAGAAGTGCTGTTCACAAGACGGCCCCATCAAGATTAAAGACAAGCTACCCAATGGAAGAAAATGTTTGCAACACATGTAACTGACAAAGACCTAGTATCTAAAATGCATAAAGAACTCATTCAAATCAATAGAAAAATGGGCAAAAATCTTGATGAGGCAATTTATATAAAAAGAAAGCCTAATGCCCAATAAACATATTAAAAGGCCTCATTAGTCATCAGGGAAAGGAAAGTTAAAACCACAGTGAAAACCACATACATGGTCAACAGATTGGTAGAGACTTAAAAGATTCACAAGCCTAAATGTTGGTGGGGAAGCTGTGCGTTGCAAGAACTCTCAAATATTTATTGCTCCTGAGAGTGTAAATTACTTACAACTACTTTGGAAAACTTCTAATGCTGAACACACACATGCCGTATGACCCAACAATTCCTAGGGACTTGTTGTTCCTAGGACATCTGTCACACAGAAACGTGTGACATATGTGAACAAATAAGGCAGACAAGGATATTCACAGAACCATTATTTATAGTAGCCCCCAAACGAAAATAACCCAAATATCCACCAGCCGTGGAAAGTGTAAGTAAATGGCAGGAGGTCACACAATGAAATGCTCTATGGTAGTGGATCTCAAAACATGGACCACGTATCAGTGACAGTGGTGTCACCTGGAGACTTGTTAGGAATGCAAATTCTTGGGTCTCCCTTCAGACCTAGAAGACCAGAGACTCTGGAGGTGGGGCTCAGTCCTTGTTCTAACAAGCCCTTCAGACGATTCTGATGTTAAAGACTGAGAACCATGGATCTACAGCAAAAAAACAAAAACAAAAACAAAACCCAAGAAAGCCAACAACAAAAAACTTATAATTTGGGGCAGCAATGTGAATGAATTACATAGACATAAACTGTTTTTTTCGTTTTTTCATGATTCCCCTTAGGGATCAGTGGGACATTTCAGGGGGCTGACTCTTCTATAGACTCAGAAATGTCCCCATGCTATGATGGCTCCCATCCAGTTGGTCAGCCCCAACTTGGGATCAAAGTTTCATGGTGGGGAGTGGTAGGTATAGACATAGAGGTCACCGATGAGGTCTGGAGATGAGGAAGGGTGCCCTTTGGGCCCAGGGAAACATTCTACCTGGACATGAAGTTCATGGTCAAGCCTAGAGTTGAGCTTGCCAGAACCCTTGAATTTCTTGCTCTGGGGCCTCTCAGAACTGGCTGTAGTTGAAGAAAACCATTCTGCTGATAGACATCCCCAAGGGTCTGAATGGAAGAAGTCTCTGAGGCTCTGGGCAGATGTGCCTGGCTCACTCTTGGCTCCACATCTCTTGCCCTTGGTCATTGCTCTTGTTGCTGCTGCTGAGACAGTTTGGAGCCACACTTGCTGGAGAGTTTCCCTGATGCTGGTGACCATTTCTTGGTGTAGACGGTGTGTTCTGGTGTTGCCTCTCTGGGGGCCACATGAATTCCCAAGCTGCTTGTGCCTTTGCTCCTGCCCCTGTTTTCTCCAGATAGTCCTTAAAGTTTAAAGATTCCCTTAAGAGTCATGAGGCAGATGTAAAAGTCAAACATTTGAAGGTGTTGAGACAATCTCATTATGCACCTGAGTGGCTCCCGGCCAAAGGGGAGCTCATGACAGTGAAAGCATGGTTCATTGAGTTCACCCATCCCTACGGATCTTGATACAATCCACATACAACTGACTCCCATACTGATGTCCCCAGCCAGGTCCTCCGGTCTAAGCCCTAGCTGCATACCAGTTCTCACATGGTATTTTCACTTAACCCAAACGGATTCTCTTCACGTTGACTTCTCACTGTCTCCACTGTGCAGACTGGCTCCTCCCCCAGCTCACCAGTCACCCAAGATCCAGGGCCCTGGGACCTGCTTGGCTCCTCAGATCTCCTCATCAGCCACATCCAATCCACCAGCACATTCCTTTGGTTCTGCCTTTGAAATACATATGTTATCCAAGCACCACTACTTCCCTCAACTTCTTCTCCCCAAGAGCAATCCACAACCATCCCTCCCCTACACTTCTGCATGAACGCTTTCCTGGGTCTCTTTTGTCTATTCTTGTCCCCTTCAACACACTCTGCAGACAGCACCCAGCATGATTTTTTGAAATACGTAACACAGATGACTTCAATGCTATAGTTAAATCCATGCATCATGGAAACAAGTGGTTTCCCATTGTACTTGACTAAGATCCCACATTTCTTGATGTACCCTAGGGCGTGATCTAGTCCCTGCTACTTCTTTGACCTCATCTCTGGCTTTTCTTTTTCAGGTGCTCTAGCTGTGTTGGCCCTCTTGCCCATCCTCAAGCAGGATGCCATCATTTCTAATCCAGGACCTTTACCTTCACCTTTGTTTTCCTCTGGAATGTACCACCCCCTCCCCGCCTCCCAGGTGGTCACGTAGCTCTCTCCTCCTCATTTGTGCCTCTGCTCAGAGACATCTTTGTTTTATCTGTGATTTCATGGCCTGCCTCAGTCCCCTTACTACACGTTATTTTCTTCATAGCACACACCATCCGAAGTTTAATAATGTATTACTGAGTCTTAGTTGAAAGTTGGTGGTGTTGGCAAGAATGTAAGGCAAGGGAAGAAACACAAGGAATGGAACGATTGGCTGGCTCATATTCCCTCAACCAAACACGCCCAGGCATCAGCTGTGAGCCACGCATGATAGCAGGGACAGAGTCAGACCCAGGAAACAGAGGTAGCCCTAAACTTCATGAACCTCAGGGTCTCGGGTGACAAGACACATTTTCAAGAAAGCTCGGGAGCACAATATGTGGTGTGTGTTGGGGGAACGGAGGGCGGTACAGTGGGTTTCAAAGTTTGATGAGTAATTATATTTGGGGAGGAGGGACATAGGAATTCTGGAATCAACTCCTAGGTTCTGAGCCTGGGCAGCTCAGTGAGAGGAGTGAAACCATCAATTTATGGTCAGAGAGTGGGAAAGCTTGTCTCTGACAACCCCTGATGTCTTCAGGAGCCCCCTGGCTAGAATCCATGGTGGTCAAAAGCCAGCCGTGGTTGTGCTCACAATGTCCTAATGTTAAGGACAGAGCCGCGGGGTGAGATCATTGGCCAGAGGATTGGTGGGTAAGATGGCTCGGAAAAGAGGGAGAGAAGCAGACTGTCTCCTAGGAAGGCCTGGATTCCTGGGCAGGCCTCCCTGGACGCAAGTCCTCTTGGGCTCTATTCTGCAGGTCTTTCACGCTCCTTCTGTTTCTGTTCTTATCAGCAGTGACCTCCTAGCGATTCTCCAGAGTCCAAGAGCTGGAGCTCTGGGTTGACTCATCGGACTACGTTACGATCTATAGTCCGGAGCTCTGGCTACCCAACTGTTCAAGCTATGGTTGTTTTATTTCACTGAATGCTGAAGTATTCTATCAGTTAGTTCCTGGAAGCCAATGTGTTTTGTATAGAGAGAGTTCCAGTTTGGGGAGGAGGCTGCCCTCCACTCGGTACTGGGTGTGCACACAATCTTGGCTCCAGACCCTGGAAAGCTGGCATCTGAGGCCACTCGGTGGCTGCCTTGTGGTAGCGTTGTGCCAGCATGAGATCCGAGTTCTAACCCTCGTCCTCAGCCTCACCTTTCATGTAGAGTTTCTGGCACAAATAGGCAAATTGGAATGGCGACTTCTGTCCATAATTTAGGCTTAAAATTATGGCTCTTTCTGCAAACAAATCTTTACCCTAAACATATTGGCCATCGCTGGGGATGATCTGAGTCAGAAGCTCATTTCTACAGTGTGTAACCAGGACACTTCACATCTTAAGCGAGATGGCATTTGTGATATCTTGGAAGTATTTGAATGTAATATGTTCTTCAATTAAGCAGAAAATCTAAGAGAGACTCTCAGCAAACACTTTCCTTTTATCCATGTTGGCCATTACGACCTGCTTTCCCAAAGGAGAAAAACATCTCCTGCCTGCGAAGGGGGTGTACAGCCTAGCTTCCAAATACTAGCCCACCAAGAAAGGTGTTAAAACGGCTGTGCCTCCTCAGGTTCTCATTTTTATCCCAATCCCTGAAATCTACATTATAGCCTAAACCCAGAGCATTCTGGAGTTTTGCTTCCGGGACTGTTTAACATGTGGTTTCCTTTCTTTACTCCGCAGCCTCCCCTCCCCTCCCCTGCCCTGTCGTGAATGGTTGAGGATCTCCAGCGGAGTTCGGCCAGCTTCATTGTAAAGATAGGCTGTTCATGGTTCATACGCCACATAATCTTCCTAAGTACACACACGTTTTCTAGAGCACACATTATTGAACAAAGACACTGTTAGGAAAGTGATTTGAAGGCTCATTTGTATTTATACCAAGGATATAAAATGCGGGAAGCAGGGACCACCTGCTCACTTATTTTCAAAAGTACCCACACTGTGCTTTGCTGGGGGGTGACGTCCACATGTTAGAGGACTGTCTGGGCGGAGGAGGTCGGGTACACAGAGGGAAGAAGCAGTCATGTGAGGCACCATTTCATAGTATGGTTCCCTGACATTTTTTCCATCCATCAGTAGACCTTTAAGAAGTCCTTGGAAAAGGCTTTTGTAGGCAACTAAGTCTGGACAATGCTGTGTACTTCATCTCCCGTTTGGAAATTCACAGAGTAAGAGAGCACCACCGAGACGCTGAGAAAGTCTTCAGCCAAGAAACCCACTTTGTTTAAGTGGACCGTAGAGTGCGTTTTGTTGGCGGCGGGGAGCCCCAGTGGTGGTGTAGGAGCTAGAGGTCATCAGAGTGGAGTCTAGTGCTTTTCTCCAGGATTCTGGGGCTCTGAGGGGTGGGACCCAGAGCGCCAGACAGGGGAGGCTGTCGCCGAGTTTCAGACAGGTGTTAGGAAGTGTCCGTCACAACTGGGTGGAGGGACCAGAGACCCACAGCCAGGGCCCGAGGATGGGGGGACAAGTAAGCGGCCCCCCCACGCTTCCCTCTAATGTCTAATCAGTCACCTCCCCAGCAGGCCATCTGACATGAGCCTAAGTTCGCCCTTCCTGCTTTTCGACCCTGCGTGCCTGACAGTGAGGAAAACAGAGAAAGAAGGACGTAATTAATGCTGAAGCTTGCCACGTGAAATGCCACCGTTGTTCCTGCTCCTCTCCTGTGAGAAAGGGGAGACGTGGCATTTATATATCAGGAGAGGATATTCTGATTAAAGTACAATTACACTTAAATGAGCAATCCTGCTTCTGAGAACATATTTCAAGGGAACAAACCTAAGCAGGAAAAAAATGTGCAACGAGATGCTCCTCTTTGAGCACCAAGATCAGGTCCCTGAAGTTTGAGTGACTGGAGAATACTTAAATAATTACAGTGTGCTGGTCCGATGGAATGTTATTTACCTGTGAAAATAATCACTATGGAAATTCTATAATGACCTGGAAATCCTCATGTTAAATGATACAAATTTACACATAAACTATAATTTAGGCTATATAAAACGTCTGGGAAATCTAGGCAGAAAAGAAAACATTAAAGCAACTATATCAACATTTTAACCATTGTTACTGGGGGGGGCGCGAGCAAAAGATAGCTTTTTCCTACCTTCCCATATTTTTTAGAAATTCTCTCAAGCGAGATGGAATTACCTTTAAAACGAGACATACCTATGAAACTTCACATTCATACAGTCTAGATGATCACTCAGAAAGGTTCGGTAAAATCGGGCCCCGAAAACCCAATTTAATTGTTTGATCAGATGACTTACAAAGTACTGTATGTGTCTTCACAATCTGGACTTGGGTGCAGGTGGGATGTCACAATGTACGTGCACGGTTTATAGCAGATTAAAATACTCTAAGAGCTAATTTGCAGTTCCATCAAGGATCTGAAGTTCTGCTCATTCACTGTATTTATTGAAGCGACCAGCGGTTAGTGGGGAGCATCCGAGTCCCTTTCAACGATAGTCACGGATCACAGGGCAGTCCCTTCACGATGATGATGCCTCCTGCACGTTGCGACTTGGGCCTTTCCCTTTACCATGAAAAGTAATGAATTAAACCAAAAACCTCTCCCTTCCTTGCCATCCTCAGAACCAACCAAACCCACCACGGTCCGTGATGCGCACAACCCTCTTGGAGCCGCGATCCCCATTTCAGTCCCCGAGTCTGGCCTCCAGGATTCCACATCATCAGGGAAAAATCACTTAAAGGGAATCTGGTCTTCACTCTGTCATGCATTAGAAGGGGTCACAGCTGGGACGCCCGCTTTAGCATTCACTTTCTGTCCCCAGTTCTCTTCTAGACTCTCCGACAATGCCCTGGCCCTCTCACGTCTCTTTCTCCTCTTCCTTGCCTTCCGGTTCTGATCAGACAGACACAGGGACATGCGCACTGGGCGACAGGCACACATGCACACAGAACCCTCCACAGAAGGTTGGGAAGATGAAGAAGCCCAAGAGACAAAGCCAGACTCCAGCTGGAAGGGAGGGCAGAGAGCTGCTGGTCTTGTCAGAGCACTCACTGGTGTCCACGAGCACGCCCCTCCACCCACGGGCACCCAGCTGGGCCCAGATCCTGCCGGGCACCCCCTCCCCATGTGCATCTTAAGGCCTCTACCTCCTCGTGTACTCACCCAGCCCCCATTTCCAGTGCCTCCTACGTGACTTGATGAGCCCCAAACACGACTCCCACCCCTCTGGGGAGGCCTTCCTTCAGGGGACGTTCTCCAAGTTCACGTTAGCCCACATGTCACTCTCGCAGCCCCGAGCCCTCAGCACTGTGTGTGTTCTCAGAAGAACGTCCAGAGCCTCCAAAGGACGTTCACCCTCTTGCAGGACCTGGTCCCACCTCTGTTTTACCCTGAGACTCTCTTCCAGCAACTTCCTGAATATGTTTTTCCTCTCTGCTTCCCACCCGAGCTCCTGACTGATTTCCTCCACCTTCGCTCCCTGTGTCTCTGCCTCAGCACGCCGCTCCCCACCCAACTGAAAGTCTTCCCCACCCTGCCAGCTCGGTTCCAAATATGACTTTTTCCATATTAAGCCCCTTCCCCGCGGTCCTTCCAGCCAGGGAGACCTTCGCCTTTCCTGTAATCCAATGGTCCCGTTGCTTTCAGTTTTACTTCTCTTTATCTTGGTCTAGTTATTTGTCCCTTTATCTCATGTCCTTGGAGGAAAGGATACTGTGTTCATCTTGGCGTCCCTGTAGAGCCTCGAACACCCCTGCATACAGCGAGTGCTCCATTGTCCATCTTCGCAAAATTAAATAGCAAGAGCCGAGAAGTCTTTCTGTCCACAAGAAACACGTATCCCCTGGCTATATTTTCCCTCAGCAATAATCCCACCCGTTTTTTCCAGCAGCATCCTCTTCGATGCGATCATCTAATTTAAAAGTGAGTGTTTTGAGAACAAAAAAGTGTAAAGCTTGGGTAACGTGATCTGATCAAGCATTGTGTTTTGCACCGAGGCCCGTCTTCGCTCTCTCTCTGTTCTAATCTATCTGTTCTCTCAGCGGGGGTGAGGAGCGATGGAGACCAGGGTCCCTGCCTCTACGTGTCTGACAAGGGGTCAGTTTAGAATTAGGTTTTAGGTCTCTGTCATTAATGTCATTAATTCTCTCTGGGAAACTCTAAAATGTAGACTCCTCCCATGGTCCATGGACTGTTGTGTGTTACCATGAAAATATTGAAACAATTACTGTGCGCGTGCGTGTGTGTGTGTGTGTGTGTGTGTGTTCCCTATTCCGGTGTAATTATATATTCTGGTCAACAAGTATCACTTTTATTCTTCATTTTCAGCCTATCCTGGATGAGAACTATCTGAGATCCAATTTAACTTAAATAAAAATAGATCTTAATTTTCAAGTCCATTTACCAAAGACTCAAAAATTCCGGGCACCCCTGTGGTGTTGGGGAGACTGACGGGTAACGGGCCAGCAGGTCTGTCCCGCATGTCCAGCGGACGGCGGCCTTGGGTGTGTGTTCACTGCGTGACCTGAAGGCTTCAGAGGACAATACAGACCTCACTGCCAGCGTCATTTTCCAGAGCGGCATTTACGAAGCTTTTCCCTGGGCTTGGGGCCATCTTGGCTGTTTCGGGATTTTGGTGAGCAGATTGAGTGATAATTCTAGGCTTCTAAAATCAGTCTGTGTCCCCTTGGTCATGTGACACCCTAAGCAGCTGGTGCTGCCTTGGCAACTTTACAGAATAAGAAAGAGCTCGGCTTCTGGTAAAACTTTGAGTCACGTGACCCAGCGCTGTAGCTGGGGAAGACGACCCAGAATTATTACTTACTTCTCCACCAAAACAAACCCAGATCCGCAGAGAAGAAAAACAAATCCAGAACTCAAAGCCCCACGTGTGTTAATTACCCGCCTTGCCAACGTCTGAAAGCCAAGTTTGCTTGACTTCGTAATCTCAACACGCCCGGCTCCCCGTGATGCCCGGAGGCTTTCGGCTCCTTTCCTCAGGCCTCCCGAGGTCGCAGGAAGGTGTGTTCCTTGGGGGTTAGCATGGCCAAGGGGACGGTGACAGGGCCCATCTGTCCAGAGGGTTCTGGCGCCTGACCTTTGGTCTCGTCTCACACCAGAGTCCCTTGCTCCCTGAAGTTCAAGTTTTGCTACCAATCTGCTGTGTGATTTGGGAACAGTTGGTTCGTGCCCTGGGTAAGGCCCTCCTCTTCTCTTGCTGGTGAGGAGCCTACTGCCAAAACATCACTCAGGGAAGGGACACACCAGTCGTCCACGAAATCCAATGGCCAACAGGAATCCCTTAGACGTCCACATCACATAGCTATCGAAAGTGATAAAAACACTTTATGTTTAGTTTTTTTATAAGTACCAGCTTTTAAAAGCGTATTATGATTAGCGAAATAAGTCAACTGGAGAAAGACAACGATCACATGATCTCCCTGATATGAGGAAGTGGAGATGCAACGGGGGTGGGGGTTAGGGTGGTAGGAAAAGAAAAAATGAAACAAGATGGGATCGGGAGGGAGACAAACCAAAAGAGACTCTTAATGTCATAAAACAAACTGAGGGGGGTGGGGGGGAGAGGGGTTGGGAGAGGGTGGTGGGGTTACATTATATGTTTAAATAAAAAAGCTTAAATTAAAAAAAAAAAGAATATTGGAAAAACAGAAAAAAATAAGAAGAAACAGAATAAAGGTGACCTAATCCTGTGATTCAGAGGCCATCACTATTAATATTTTAGAAAATTTCCCTCCACTTAAAAAGATGTTTCCTTATAAACACATTATATATTTCAACACACACATAGTTACTAGTCCTCGTTCTCGTGAAAGCATCTCCCCCCACATCTGTGCACGTATCTGTTTATTTCCTTAGTCATCATGTATGAATAATTTATTCTCATTTCATCATTTCGTGTGGTTTGGCTTTTCTAACATTGTGCTATTATACATAATATGGCAGAACATCTTTGCACTTAAGGTAGAGCGTCAAATGTGAGAAAACAATAACCGAATTTGTGTAAAAACTCTTCAGGCTGTATACATATTGAAAATTTACTTTCCCAGAAAAATTGTATCATTTGCTCCTTCATTGGTAATGGATGAAAGGGCCAGGTTTTTTTTTTCTTTCTTTTTTTTTCTTAACACATCCTTGACAGCCCTGAATCCTATCAGATCCGTAAAAGAAGTAATTAACACCTGGTGTCTGGATCTTGATTTCGAATTCAGTTCTCCAACTCCAGGAACCGAGGATCCTTGGGGAAGTGGCTGATTTTACATCTGGCGCAGGAAATAAGAAAGAAGATGAGCCTGGGAGCCCCTCACAGTGCCCGAGAGTTAGGAAGTGCTCAAAGAAGCAAGCGATGGGAAGAGTCAAAGGCCCCAGGGCCCATGGTGGCACTTCCGGGGGCCAAAGCGGGAACCATCTCAGCAACTAAATAAATAAAGTAGTATTTAGATTAGGAGCCCGAGTGTAAAATAAGTACCCACAAGCCCCTAGTGATATAAATAACGGCTGGATAAATAAATACAGGGAGGAGAGTAGACGGCTCTCCCACGCGGAGCTGGGAGCTGGGCGGTCGTGGAGGTGGAGCCCAGCTCACCGCTCCTTACAAGGCCACTTGGAGTCCCTCCCTTCCCCAGAGGACGGGGGGGGGGGGGGGGGGGGACGGAGAAGGAGTGACTTCACAGTGGGGAACCTGGGCAAACACCACCTCTGCCAGGCCGTCCTGGTCTGCGTGAGAAGCTGGCAGGATGCCGTGACTCGATGCAGTACCAGTGATACCTGGCCCGGTGCTCTTCCTCCCCGCACAAGAAGCCCCTTCTGGTCGTGAGAGTAAGAGACAGATCAAAAGCGAGGGACACTCTCCCCAACAGCTGACTAGCATCCCTCAGTGCCTAGTCATCGAAAGCAAGGAGCCTCGGAGAAAGAGCCCAGAAGAGCCGGGGAAGCACGACAGGGCAGCAGTTTCATTCTCTCGTCGGTCCCTTTCCTCTCGCACGTCCTTGTAAAGGGCTGGAAGCTGCGGCAATGCCTTTGTGCCCCCCCCCCCCCCGAAAACCAGGGCGAAGCCACGCCTCCCACTGACATTTTCCCTTACGACCAATTTATTTTGGTGTAAGACTTGAGATAGGGTCGCGACTGAATTTTTCCCCAAAAGAAGAGCTTACCCCGTCGAAATTATTTGTTCTAGGATTTATGCTGTCTTCCCTGATTTGAAACACTAGTATTGATCTTGTGGTCAATTTCTACGTGTGCTCGGGTCTGTTCCAGAGAACTTTCTCCCGGCCTTACCGCGAGTTAATTTTCCCCACCTCTCTGTCACCTGGCTGCACGTGCCGTCACTTGTTTCTTCCTGCGTCACCCCAGTGCCCCAACTAGTCCCCGTGCCCCCACGGTCATTCCTCACACAGTGGCTGGCCTGACGCTTTGCCAGTAAGCCCGTTTGGTCATGCAGACCCATCTTTCAGATCTGTCCTTTTCATCCAAATAAAATACAATCCTTACCCAAAGCACTTCACCATGAGAAAATACGCTCCTTCCCCAAATAAAATCTCTTGCTGCAATCTCTTGCAGCCGTGGGCAGCTCTCCATGTCCCCTCCTCTGGCCGGCTACCACGCAAATGCCCCTGAACCCTCCCGTTTCAGGACATTTGTGCACGCTGCTGTTGGGGAGGATGCTCTTAGCAGACTCTCCTCACAGCTGATTCCTCACTCTAAATCTCGCCTGTTACGTGACCCACCTTTGGGGTCCTTGATGGTCTTTTCTTGGCGGGGGGATGATCCCTGTTGGGTCTTATCCTGCTTCTCTCCTCCACGGGGCTCACTGCAGCTCTCTCTCCTCCCCTGGGTATCGAAACGCCCCACCCCAAGTACTCCCTTGAGCATGAAGTTTATTTTGAGCCAAAGGCAACTGAGAAGAAGCAGACACGAGACAAGCTTTGTCTCCCTCCTTGCCTCACAGTGGGGCACGAATTTGCGAAGATGTCTCTCCCTTTCCTGTCCCGGGAAGGGCAGGGCTCCCCAGGACTCCAGACGCGATCCAGACGTGGGGAAGAGTCCACACCATGAACCTCACCGAAGCAATGCTCACCTTCTGGTAGTTTCCCCGTGTGTTTGCCTTCCCACAGTGTGCCGCCTCTGAACGCCTAGACCCCTTTCCTTTGTCTTGCCCCTTCTCTGCCGATTTACTGTTCTTTGTTAAAACGATATATAAACCTCGAGTTGTAACCTCTCCCCCAAGTTACTCCGCACTGAGTTCACCCGTGTAGTCTGCCCGGTGTCTGTGGTATGGGGCTGTTTTTCTCTTGCCAGTTTGTCTTTCTGTGCTCTGAGCTGCAGGGCCGGTGGCCAGTGTGCCTAGGACAGGTGCAGGGCCGGTGGCCAGTGTGCTTAGGACAGGTGCAGGGCCGGTGACCAGTGTGCCTAGGACAGGTGCAGGGAAAAGAGCCAAGTGTTTTCTGGCCAGATTTATTAAATGCCCTCCTCCCACTGGCCGTGAGGGCAGGGACCTTGTCTGTCATGTTCATCACAGGGCTCATAGCATGTGCTGGGTGCTTTCTATGGCGCACATGTGGAACGAATCGGCCCATGGGCACATCTTAGGACTAGTAACATGTTTTAGATTGTTGTACCTTTTTCCCCCCCTCTAGTGATTTTAATACATTTATTCTTTCAGATGCATTTGTGGATTTTTTGTTAAGTTAAAAGTTCTGAGAACGATTTAGTTGTACTTCTTTTTTTTTTTTTTTCCTGAAGATTTATTTATTCAAGAGAGAGTGAGAGCAGGAGCAGAGGCAGAGGGGGAAGCAGGCTCCCCGCTGAGCAGGGAGCCCAGTGCAGGACTCGATCCCAGGACTCTGGGATCATGACCTGAGGCGAAGGCAGGACTGAGCCACCCAGGGTCCCCTGGTTGTACTTCTGGATTAATTTGGTGATAATCAACATGTTTACAGCATCAAGCCCTCCCACTTGGGGACATGATAGGTCTGTCCATTTTTCAGATGTTCTTTCTCAGTCCTTCAATAAAGCTGATAGCTTTCTTCCTACAAGATGTTTTAGGTTTTTTTCCCGAGTATTTTATATTTTTAAACTTTTTCTTAAAACTGGAATCTTTACTTTTAATACATTTTATAAGTATTATAAATTATACGTTATATGTAAATTTGTAAGTCTTGGTATATGGGAAATTATTCAATTTTGTTTATTTATTTTGTAATTAGTCTCTTCATTAAACTCTAGTATGTTCTGGTGATTTTTCAGGTTATTTTCCAGGTAGACTATTATAGCAGCTTAAGCTGTAGGCAGTAATTACAATTTTTCTTCTTCTATATTTAATTCTCTTCGCATCTGTTATCATGGTGTAGTATACATACCATGACCTTTGCCATCTAAACCCTATTTAGGTGTAGAACTCAGTGACACTGAGTATATTCCCTGTGTCGTGAGACCACCACCGTACATTTCCAGAACCTTCTCCTTATCCCAGACAGATGTGCTGAAGAGTAAGTCCCCACTTCTCTTTCCCACCCACAGCTGGAAGCCTCTGGGGTGAGAGACTGAGGTCACACAATTTTTGACCTTCAGGGTCTCGTGCACTTTATTCTGCATGTTTTCAAGCTTGACCTGACCTGTAACACGGATGAGATTCCATTCCTTTCCATGGCTGACCTATAAACACTTGGGTGTTTCCACCTTTTGGCCTTAGTGAGAAACTGGTGACAGGATCAGTTTGTGTCTCTCTTGCATTCCTTTGGACATATATCTACAAGTGGAATTGCTGGATCATACAACAATTATATTTAATTTTTTATATGCCTTTTTGGCTAGTTGAATAGGTAATCCCGTGGAGGGGGGGCGTGCATGTACTTGTCGTGGTCCTCACTTTTCTAGAGTTTTGCCATGGTTGTGGTATTTTTTCTTTCATTAAAGTCGGCATTTAAAAAATAATAACAAACAAAAAATAAAAAAACAATAAAAAATAAACAATAAAAATAAACAGTGTTCCTTTTCTTACTTTCTAAGAATATGTATATTTTTTATGTCAGAACTGTAATTTTATTTTTATCAAATTCCATCTTGGTGTGTATTTAAAAAATAAGAGATTCGTTTTTCTTTATGAACCATTGATATTATGAATCGGGGTAATTGATTTTCTAAAATATAGCCCATTTTTGATTGCTTATTTTAATAAGACCTTAATATTAATTCTTTTTTACATGGCACTTAGTCAAATTTCCGATCTTTTAAAGATTAATTTTTAATCTCACGGAAGCTTTATATGCAACTATGGCCCATATAACTTCTGCTGTTTGAAATTTACTAAACTCTTTTTTCTTGCCAATGATATCATCAATTTTATGTTTCATGAATTTTAGATAAGATGTAGTCCAAGCATCAAATTCCCTTGTTCTTTTATATATTAATTTAAAAATGGTACCCCTATTTCTATGTCCTTAAGTGTGTGCCTTCCTGGTTCACCACGGCCTGAGGCCAGACTTCCCATTCCTTCTGTTTCTTCTCCTTTCTCCTCTAATTCTTACTTCCTACAGGTGCGTGGACCCCAGGTTACTCAATACATAAAAACTCACTGTGGCTACTTTCTTACTGTAAACTGTGATTTTTATCAGGATAAAATGACCATCTCTGGAGTCTGTCATGTCTTTTATTTTCTTGAACTTTATTTGGTGTAAAATAAGTTGATACCTTGACTTTGTTTTTGCTTGATGTACTTCGCTTCTCATTTTGCTCTTAATTTTTCCTACCATGGTTTAGGAACGCCTTTAAAAACAGCAGGTGTGATTTTCCACTAGAGACTCACTCCCATTTCTGAAGACTTTGGCTAAGTTTCAAACATCATCGTAATTGATAATATCTGGCCCTCCCCCCTTTTCTTTCTGTTTTAAAGCCTTTATGTTCATCTTCTATGTCATTTGAAAAATGTATACTTATGGATCTATGAATATCTGCATTTATACCCATAAATTTGGTTTCTGTGACTAATTAAGATTAATTTTTTTTTAAACTTTCAGCCTCTATTTCACCCATACCAGACTCAGGAAGGAAGTAATATCTGGTTTCAGATATAGAAATTTAAAAACTTTAACTCTACTTCATTATATCCCCCCCTTGTTAATCTTTGTTTCTATGATCTGAAATTTTGGATCTTGATTGATATTATTCAAGCTTTACTTCCTATATCCTCTATCCTCTGCAGGAATCATTTTTGTTATTTGTCTTCCATTTTATGACCAGGTTTATGAGAAGCGTTTGGTCTCATCTTCATTTGAGCGGTTCTGGGGCTCACCACCATTTCACTTTCAACGCGGTTTTCCCATTTCTCTGCTCTTCCTGTTGTTCTTTCCTCAGTCAGTTGGAAAATGCCTTTGAGATTGCGTTCAAGGGTGGTGGATTTCGCTGCCCTAAAACATCTCGGAGGGTTTTCCGTGGCCTTGAAATCTGACCAAGATAATTCTTGGGTCACATCACTTGCTGCTTACCTCTCTCTGGTTTTTAATCCATTGTCCTTTGGCCTTCAGCGTTGCAGGAGAGACTGAAGCCAGACTGGCTCTGTTTCCTTTTTCAGGGAACCTTTTCTCTCTCCGAATATGTACTGGCCTCATTTTCTTTATTCCTGACGTTAAAGCCATATAGGCGGGGTGTGAATTCCTGGACTTGACTTTCGTCTGAGGTGTGGGGTCAGACGCTCTATCACAACTCTTGCATTTGGTGCCCAGGCACGAGGAAGTGTCTGCCTTTCTTCAGGTCAAGTGTGTCGCTGTGACTTGCCCCACTCAAGAGCACGTGCTCCTTCCAGGCAGGAGTTGTGAGACCCGGTCACGCTTTGCCAGGCCCTCCTTTCCCTCGGCCGTGATGACTAGAAGTTTCCTGTGTAGCTGCTGTGTTATCAGGAAACAACAGCGTGAGCAGGAATCTTGCTGTAAGCCACTGTGATCTTGGAGGCTTTTGTTCCCATGGCACAATCCAACTGACTCTGAGTCACAGAAAGGCGACCCCTTCAGCCAGGCCCACGCATCTTCTTCTACCTGTAAGGCGGTTCTCTCATTTTTGGTTTCAGATTTAACAATTTTTGAGGACCTTCTTTTGTCCACGTGGTACATATTTGCCAATTATTGGCCATATTACAAATTAAAAACTGAGAATTTAAAAATATTAACCCAAAATATAATAATAAACTCATTCAATCTTAGCACAAACAACACATTTCTTATGAAGCCTGTATTTTCCAGAACAACAACAACAAAAACTCAACGAGAAGAGAGGCATTGCCTTATATTTTTGCAAATCTCTTTCAGTGGGCATAACCAAAAATCAGGTAAATTCTTAGATTTGCTTCTTCACCCACTTTGCTGCATTAAATTGTTTCTATTGAAGTAGATGAAGAAAATCAGGAAACACATGGTTATGTAGTGAAGAGAGGAGTATTTTTAGAGATTGTTGGTTAGTTACGGATATTTTTCTTTGACACTATACCCAAACTTGGCAAGAGGTAGTTCCTTAAAGGTGAACTCCAACGTGGGCTCTGAAAATATTATCAGTGAGCCCTTCAGCCCTGGTTACGTTAAAATCCACTGGTCCGTCTTGCATTTCAAATGCATCTTTTGTGATACCATTCATTGGCCATTTGGAAAATGTTAATTTGCTGAATATTATAGATCTTTCAAATGCTGACACATTTCCTTATACCATATTAAAAATCATATTAATTACTTAGCTACCATCTCATCAGAAAAGACTTAATGTGTCAGCAGACTGTCAGACTCGCGGCAGCAGATAGAAATCTCTCAAAATTCGAATTACCTTCTAAAAGTCCAAATTTTATCCCTGGCAACAAAAGCTGTCAGTTGTCCTTGAAGTGACAGGCTCACCTTGCTCATTTTTGAGAGAAAGTCTGCCACGGGCCTGATTCTGAGTAGCTCTCAGGTATCAGTGACTTCCTCAGTAAAAATGCTGTTCTATGAAAAGAAGTGCCTAGTGCTGCCAGCCGTTCTCTTGGAGCAATCATTGTGTTTCTGCAGGTGACGCAGGGCTTCCTGCCTATCAGCGAGGGTATAACAGATTATCCCCAAACTTAGTGGCTGAGCACAAACATAAACATTTTTTATCTCACACAGTTGCTGTGAGTCAGGAATCTAGACAAGCCTCACTCAGTGATTCTGGCTCTGGGGCTCTCATGAAGCTGCAGTCAAGATGTTGGCTGGGGCTGTGTCATCTGAAGGCTGGACTGGGGCAGGAAGATCCACTTCCAAGATGGCGCTCTCACATGCCTGGCCGGTCTGTGCCAGTGAACTTCAGTTTCTCTCCATGAGGACCTCTCCAGAGGGCTGCTTGTGTGTCTTCACAACATGGCAGCTGCCTCCCTGGAGGGAGTGATCTAGGAGAGCAAGAAGGAGGCATGATATCTTCATGACTTAGCCTCAGAAGTTACATACCATTATTTCTGCAATATCCTGTTGGTTACAAGGTTGACCCTATTCGGTGGGGGGGACTTCACAAGAATGTGAATACTGGGGGGTGTGCACCCCTGGGATGTCTTGGTGGTTCAGTACCATAGTGTAACGCTCAGAATATAAAAGGGCCAGGATTTCATAACGTTGCTACTTGTACTGTTACAGCAAAGACATTCTTAAATGAAACTGGCATTTAAAAAACCAAACAGATGCATGGTGGGAGAGAATATGGTGGCTAGTAATTCAGTCTGGTACTACTGCCCTGGTGCTTTCTCAAGCTTGGGCACTAGAATCTTACCTACTGAGCCTTCTGTGCTGTTGGTACAAATAGCAACTCCCCGAAAGGGAACAAATGATGTCATTGTATTATTATGCAAATTGTCTCAAGTTTTCATATTCTCTGAAAATGTCCTGGGACCCCCAAAAGTTTGCAGTCCACATTTTGAGAATGACTGACCCAAGAGTAACTTTCTTTTACTGTATTTTAGGTAATTATTTTCTTATTTGGTGTGGTATATTATTCAGGGATCTCAATCATATTAATGTCAGAACATTTTTCCTCCATCTTCTATATGTCACTTTATCTTTTATCATTTTAGTCTATTCACCCCTTTCTTTTAAGTCTGAGAATAATTCTCTAGTTTTTTTCCCCCACTATACTGATTCAATTTTCTGCACCATCAATTTTGGCATTTACTCTCTCCAATGACGATTTTAACCCTTCTTCTATATTTTAAAATTTTTCTTTATTTCATCTCTTTCACATTTATTTGTCTATTTCAACTCTCCTCTGTTGAAACACAATGATGTCTACTCTCAGATATGTGGAACTAGTAGAGGAGTTAAGAAACACAACACCCAGCATGTACTTCTGGGATTTCTCTATCTTTCCCCAGGAAGTGCTACTCTTGAGGACTCCTTCACACCAGCTTGGGGGGTGGTGATACTCACACTCCCATAGCCACCAAGAAAATGCCCCCTAGTGCTGCCTGATTTTGATCAGGGTTTTGATATAGACCTTGTCTCTTTAAAGCAGACGATGGGAGAAGTAAGTCATCCCATCTGTGTTTCCTAGGCGGGGACCCCTGAGCAGATACAGCCAGGTTTATCACTGGGGTACGGTGGTATTTTTCTCAGCTCCCCTCTCTCTGCCTGGTGATTGTTAGAGACCCCTCTCGCATTCCAGCACAGGCGTGTTTGTTAGACCTTGGTTTGGGGTGTTGAGGGATTGTAAGTGTTTCTTTACAGAGGTTATAGTGTAGATGAGAACTATTATAAACAAGTGTGAAATTCATTTTTAAAACATTTTGCTCCTCAAAGAACTCAGTAGATGATCAAGATCTATTGGAATTATAAAAGCGACCTAACACAATTGCAGGATATTTTAAAATGGATAATGTAGAGGCTGCAGCAGTCAAAAGCCCACAGAACAGACTGTTTTAGGTCTTCAGGGCATTTCATTTCTCTTATTTTCTTTGATATCAGTTTTTAAAACTTCATTGTAATGGCTGTGCACATGCAGTGTGGGGTTGATTTTTAATAGAAATGTAACTTGAGGCTACAACCCTTGCTCTCCATTGTCAGCTTATGCTCTGTGCTGGGGATTTTGAAGTTCTGAATCCCTTGAACACTCTATAATAAAAAGGTCACGGAATGCTGGAAGAAACCATATTCAAATATGAACTGTAGATATTTCTGAGCAAAGGATTAAAGTCAATTTAATTTTCTTCTTTATGTGTTTTGTCTTTTTCAAAATTTTTTGTGAAGTCAGTGGGTTACTATGTTTTTTATGACGCAAGTAATACAGAAAGCCATGTTGCTTGTACAAAAAAAAAATTCAAACACTAAAGAAGAAATCAAATACTTCAATTTCGATTATTTTCTCTATCTCTTTACCCTCGGCAACCATTGTCAATGGGGCATGAATCCTTTCTTTCCTTTTCTGGGCCATTTATAGTCCAATATGAGTAGGGGTAGTGTTTTGAATAAACATCTCACTCTACAAATGTTTGTGCAGCTCGATGTTTTCCCTTTGTCGATATGTCTTGGAAAGCTGTCCACGTGAGTGTCTGCAGGCCCAGGTCACTCTTTTGAAATGCCATGTTTTGTTTCACAATATGGACGCATCACAACTTGGCTAATCATCTCGACGGTAACAGGCAATTGGTTTTCTCTGTTTTTGTGCAAACGATGGTGCAACTGACATCTTCATACGTGAATTATTTTGCACAGACACTGACATTTTTCTGAGACAAATATACAGAATGGGAATAATGGGTCAAAGGATATGCACATTTTAACAGACGTAAGTTGTACAGTCTTGGATTTGGGAGTGCAAGAATGCATCTCTAAGGCCCCGTTTGAGCCCTCGGCAGAAGATCTTAGTGCTCCCAACTGTGGTAGCCTGCATAATGAAAATGATGGTAGGAGGACTGCTAACACTTTCTACAATGATTATGTCGTCTATACCTGCTGATGGATGGAGGCAGCAGCTCTGGATGCATGTGCTGTTGACTCTCAGCACTTGGTGCCCCAGAACTCTGCTAAGGCCTTGACCAGTAGTTACACTCTGATGCACAGGAGTAGTGCTGAGCTCTGAGGTCTTCCCACGTTCACGGGCTTTGGATGTTTCTTCCTTCTTTCATCCCTTCCTTTCCTCCTTCCTTCTTTCCTTCCTTCCCTTCCTTTTGCCTTCCCTTTCTTCCTTCTGGTAGATCAAAAATATGGAGGGCAAGAAGGCTGGACAAGGAGGGAGGAATTGGGAGAGAATCAGAGGCCTCTGATTTCATATTTACAGCTTTTCTCTAAAATGTAACATGTGATAGAAAACATCGAACGAGGATAATCATTACTTTTGATGTTCAATATAGTATGCTTACACATGAAAGACAATGCTTGGTAGGTTTTCCTATTCTTTTCCTTCCTTACTTAAGTGGGTAATAGAGCTGTTGTTAAATGTCATTGCCATTTTTAGTAGTGAAGTAGTGAAGATTGACATGCTTCCATTTCCAAAGACCTGCCTCATCTATGAAGTCCCACAGTTCGACTTGACACAAACACAGCCTGGGAATCTTTACCCCTTTGCTCTTCTAGTTCTTTCTGTCCTTTTAAAATGTCCTTGACTCTCACCAAATGAAGTCAGAAAGTCTTTGCAGGCTTATATTGAGTTACCTTTCCACCTTGAATCCTCCCCTGTCCATCTTTTTATAGATAACGTTGTGTCGATCTCTCTTGTAGGCTGATGATTACATTCTTCCTTATAGTGAGTTACTGAAGTCTTATTATTTTAACAGATATGATATCCGCACGTAGTACAAATAAGAAAAAGCACAAAAGAGCATAGACTGAGAAGTTGGATGCCTTCCCACTTCTATCAGTATCTATCTGTTTATCTATCTACTTTACACGCATGGCACAGATGCTGCTTAGCACTGCTTCTTTCCTCTTTTATGGATGCGTTCTGAAAATTATGTAGAAATAGCTTCTTTTTTTTTCATGGCGGCTTTGTTGAGAAATAACTCATATACTCTAAGGCTCCCTCTTTTCGCATGTTCAACCAAGTGGCTTCATGTATAGTCACCACGTTGGGCAACCATCGACATGCTGTACTTCTGGAACATTTCCATCACCCCCAAAAGAACCCGCATTCCTTTCAGCACTCACTCCCTAGTCCTTGCTCCTTCCAGGCCCCAGCGATGGCGAATACTCTTTCTGTCTGGATTTGCTTGTTCTGGGTATTTCCTAGAAATGGAATCCCACAATATGTGACTTTTTTTAAAAAAATATTTTATTTATTTATTTGACAGACAGAGATCACAAGCAGGCAGAGAGGCAGGCAGAGAGGGGAGGGGAGAAGCAGGCTCCCTGCGGAGCAGAGAGCCCGATGCGGGACTCGATCCCAGGACCCTGAGATCATGACCCGAGCCGAAGGCAGCGGCTTAACCCACTGAGCCACCCAGGCGTCCCAATATGTGACTTTTTTGCACTGAGTTCCCTTCACTCTGTAATGTTTTCAAAGTTTATCCACACGGAGTGCCTGTAGGTTCTTCATGTGTTTGTATGTCTGGAAAACAGCCCACCGTGTGGAAGGGCATGGCGTGTTTATCAGTTCATCAGGTGATGGGAACTTGAGTGATTTCCACTTGTTGGATCTTAGGAATAATGCCACTATTAACATATCTGTACAAGTTTTGGTAGGACATAAGTTTTTGCTTCTCGGGGTTATATACCTAGGAGTAGAACTGCTAGGTCAAATGATAATTCTATATTTAACTTTTTGAGGAACTGCCAAACTCTTTTTCAAAGTGGCTGCACCATTTTGCATTCCCACCAGCAATGCTAGGAGGGTTCCAATTTCCCCGCATCCTTGCCAACAGTTGTTATTGTCAATCTTTTTGATTAAAGCCCTCCCAGGGGGCATGGGGTGGTTTCTCCTTGTGGCTTTGATTTGCATTTCTCCAATGACTGATGATGTAGAGCATCTTTTCGTGTGCTTATGGGCCATTTGTAGATATTCATCAAAGAACTATGTATTCAAATCTCAAGTCATTTGCCTGTTTAAAAATATGGGTTGTCTTTTTTATCATTCACTTGCAAGAATTCCTTATAAATTCTTGATACAAGTCACTTGACAGATGTTTACAATGATTTGCAAGTACTTTCTCCCATTCTGTGGATTACCTTTTCACTTTCTTGATGTTGTCCTGTAAAGCACAATGTCTTCTCACTTTGATGAAGTCAAATTTATTTATTTTTCTTTTGTTTCTTATGCTTTTGGTGTCGTATCTAAGAAACCATTGCTTAATCCAAGGTCACAGAGATTTACTGCTATGTTTTTTTCTCAAAGAGTTTATTGTTTTAACTCTTACATTTAGGTGTGACTCATTTGCAGTTAATTTTTGTATATGGTGTGAGGTAGGGGTCCAACTTCATTTATTTGCATGTGGATATACAGTTGCTCCCAGCACCACTTTTTGAAAAGATTCTTCTTTCCCCATTGAATTGTCTTGGCACCCCTTCCAAAAATCAGTTGACCATCAAACTGATCAATGGCAGGCTATTTCTGGAGTGTCAGTTTTATCTCATTGATCTTTATTTCTATCGTTAGGCTCTGTTCATTATAAAAGTATTGAAATCAGGAACTGTGAGTCCTTTAATTTTTTTTTTTTTCAAGATTGGTTTGGCTATTCTGGGTCCCTTGCAGTCCCATACCAAGTTTTGGGTCAGTCTGTCAATTTTTGCAAAAAGAGCTGCTGGAATTGTGAGAGTGCTTTGTTCTTTTTAACCATTATACAAATGGTTGTTTGGGTTGTTTTCTTTGAATAAGTGTATTTCACCACATCATTATTAATATGACAGATAGGCAGACTTTGACTTGTTCTGTCATAATATTATATATTATGTTTTTAATGCCTTTTGAAAAAAATCTTTTCCTGTATAAACTCTGTGAGTAAATTATTTATAGTTATTGTTTTTGTTCTATATTTGTATTTTTTCCTCATAATTTGGAAGTTTTATACTTGTGTTCTCTAGTTACTAGAGAAGTTGTTTATACTTGTGTGTCTATAAAGTTGTTTATACTTGTGTTCTCTAGTTGTTACTAGAGAACATAAGTTGTTACTTTCCAGTGATAACCTTTAATTTTCAGTTTTTATGAGCAATATTGAAATCAGGGTATTTCTTCCTTCCGTCTTTTCCATCATCTTTGTCATTTAGTTTTATTGGATTACATTATTTTTCGTAGTGTTGATTTTTATACTCATAACTCTGTTAGCACTATTTCTTGTTTTTCAGCTTATAACTGATGAAGAAATTAGTATCTTCTATAACTTCCTTTCTTTTTGCCTTCTCCAAAGCTCATTGTTTTGTTATCTTTTATATTGTCAGGGTGTAAGCCATTTACCTTTGCTTATAGAGTGTTTTCTTTAGTCGTAGTCAAATAATTAAATGGATTAGATATCCAACACCTGTTATTTCAATATTTCTCCGTTTGTCACTTGGCTTTTCTAGTAGTTTTCCCAGGAAGGTCTCATAGGAAACGAATTCATCTATAGCTTTCATAGGTGAATGATAGCTTGGCTGGGTTTTACTTCCTTGCCACACATTGCATTCTTTGCGAACTTCATGGGTATTATTTTACGAGGGTTCCTCTTAGGTTGAGTAATGCTATGGGGAAACCTGAGGCCACCAGATTTTTTTTCCTCTCTCCCTAATAGGTGACTTGATCTTTTTATCAGGCTGGCAAAATGATGATTTGGCTATAGAATGAAGTAATTTTACTAGAATATGTAATGATGTTCATCTTGTGCTCCTTGACTCATCCCCCTTCTCTGAGTGAGGAAATAACCCCCCCTCCCAGTCATGGTAGATTCGAGGCTTTTTCTGTTTATATTTTTAAATATACTTTTAATGTAGTCCTTCATTTAAGTTCTCTGCTTCCGTGACAATTTTAACTATACAGCATGTGATTTGTCTGCTTTTTTAGTTAAAATAAAAATATTGTTTAAAATTTTTGTTTTCGTTTCTCAGAATGAATGAATGTTTTTCTCACTGTTGTGCTTTACATGCATCACTCCGTTTCCAGCAGTTTCTTTTCCCCCTTCTGCTGCTTCCGCTGTAATCTTCATTTAGGTCAAGATTTCCTGTTCTGCTTTACTTCTTTCTTGAGTTCTACCCATTATGACATTATTTCTTCATATGATTTTCTCATGGCTCTTCTAGTTCTTTGTTCCCACTTTGTGCTCTTGTTGGATACTTTCGATTTTTTAAGTTTTGAAAATTCATGGCAATATTCTGGGTCACAATTATCACCTGTTTATGGCAACATTTTTTCAAGTGAGCATTTTTTTTTTTTTGGTCATTTATCTTCCCAGTTTTTTTTTTTTAACTCACTTTTTATGGCATCTCTGTATAAATTTTTTATAACATTCTTACTCACTTTTGAATGTGATGAGTTTTTTTCCTGGACCGGCTATTTTCAGAAAATTTCAGTGGGGGAGGACCCAGGGCGGTTTCAGGACAGCGGGAACTCTCCTCAGTTCCTCATTTCTCAGGTTTGTACATGTTAATGAGTTCATTTAGGATTCAGACTTTCACCTGGTCAGAAGTCGGCTGCTTCCAATGCAGATGGTTTTTCCTTCGAAACTACTTCCTGCAAATATGTTGCGAGTGTGTATCCATGGGTGTGTGCCCACGTGTGTGTGTGTGTGTGTGTGTGTGTGTGTGTGTGTGTAGTCTGTGTGATTACTGATTTATTCCTGTCTCTTGAACTTCTCTTTTGTCCTAAATCCAGAAGGATGCCTCGCACTGGCTTCTGCACTTGACTCATCATTTCAGACAAGAGCATCTACTCATGCCATTTGTTTAGGAAGATTATGCTTCAATGGCTTTTGTCTGAGATGTGCATGTTTTGGTTTCTTCCTGTGACTCTGGACTTGGCCTTTATGTTTATATTTTCTTTGCTGTTTGGAGTGATTTCAAAGAGCTTGAAGGGGCAAAGCTATCATTGCTCTAAATGAAACTGAATACTTATTTATGTCACTCTCTTCCCCCTGCTATTAACTTAAATGCTGAAAGGTAGGGATCATATTTAGCGCATTACTAATCCTCTGCTTCGTACATAACACCCATACTCATGTTGTTTTATAATTACACAAATAGGGAATACATACGGAGTTAAGTAAATCACATGTGTATTACTTGACCCCTCCAGTGTTATGTGGGAGAATCACCTGTCATTTTAAAATAAGTAAATCTCTGCTCCACCTTGTCTGTATCAGGCTACACGGAGCTACTCGTTGAGAAAGAGCTACACCGCAAATCAGTTCCAGAAGTCTGGAGCCGATACTTGAAACCAGTGTTCGTTTCCAAGCGGCAGGTACTAGGACATCCCGTTAAACCTCAGGTGTGGCTGGCTCAGGAGGGACCTGTCTCTCAGGATTACTCACAGGCCGCTCGAGTGGCTTTCAAGACTGCCACGTACTCTGGAATGTGCAGCTGACCATCCCAACGTTCTTTCCTAAATTTGTTGAAAATCTGTCCAGGCTCATATGACAAAAAGGTACAGACAACATAAAATGATTTTAGGTATCTAGATTAATCCTGGAAACAAGACTCCGATACGGGCGGAAAACTAAACTAGAGACTGGTATTGGGGGCTAACCCGCGGGACAGAGAGGGCCTCCCCGGGACCAAGTCCAAATGAGAGCATCCACCCGGTGGCTTCGTTCTGAGTTCCAGACGCTTGCTAACCCCAGGGCGTACGGCACTCAGTAAATGTCTGAACTAATGATTGGACGCCACAAAGTAGACCGAGTGGTTCGGAATGGCGCGCAGCCATCCAGCTTACAAGGTGCCCATGTACAAGTCAAAAGACAAATTTTCATTTGTGAAAATTAAGGCACCGAAAAAATTCAAATCATGCTTCTCTGAAATTATGAGGATGGTCCTACAGCATCCTAGAATGTCCCACCTAAAGGGACTTTGGAGGACTTCCGTCTTAACGTAAAGCATAAAGCTAGGAAAACCAAGTCCAGAGAGGGGAAGCGACTCACCCAAGACCTCCCAGCTGATGCTTATAAAACTGTTCCCCAACCTGCCAGTTTGCCGTAGCCCTAACCAAATGTGGTTACCCCCTGCATCTCTTTTTCACCCCTTAGATAAAATCCCTTATTGACCTTCTGGATAGAAACCCTTACGTAGGTTTGGAGAACTGCACTTCTTGAGTTAACCCTTATATAAAAGAGGATTGTGTTTATTTAAATCTCCAACTTGGCTCCTCGTCAACCATATTCACCCACCCCCTGACAAAGGAACACTGTATCTACCATTCATAAGCATCGCTTCCCTCCTACATTTAAAATACCAAATCTAAAATAAACCTAAAAGTCTCGGTGCAGAATGAGTTTAGGGAACTCACACATTTGAAGCTCAGCATTGCTGTGAAACTTACAGGTTCTCTCCTCACCGGCTGGAAATTCACATGCAATTGGACCCCCGTAGTCCAGGTCTGCCTCTCTTAACTGGGGCATTTGGTCATTAAGTATTCATGACTTCATCTCTATTCATGTCGGCCAAGCCTTTTAGTGCCCTTCCATTGCTGCGATAAACAGCGAAGTGGACATGTGTATTTACACTTCGGCAGAAAATGTACTGGCGTGTCCTGGGGGTCTGGGTCTCGCTCCATCAAATCCACTGTACTTACCTTAATGAGACTTAACAGAGCTGAAGCTGGCTTTCGCCCCCTTTCAGAGCTAATGTCTGGAAAGTGCACAAATAGAATTCAGCAATTACAAAAAGTAGATGAAGCTCAATTTGTTGTGCTGATCGTTTACTTTTTTCCCAAAGAAAATGTGTTCTGATGATTGGCACATAGATGATAAGCTGCAGCCCCAAACCACAGTGCATAAAATGACTTTCCTCGGCAGCATTCACGAGAAGGAGAAATTAATAATTCTACTAATGAAATAAACATGACTTCTTCAATGTTCGCTTAAAGTCCTATAGAGCGTCAAATAAATGACCCCGGTGAGTAAAAGAAGCAGAACATTTAAATCGCTGTTTTAAAATGCAGCAAAACACTAGTACCTGGTCTGGAAACAGTGCCAAATGAAATTTAAAACCATACTTAGTTCTTATATGGATTTTCTAATTTTAAACCTCCCTTTTATATCCTATGTGAAATCCTCTTCTATGTGAAGAATTCAAATACTCTAATTGAAATAAACGGAGAGTCATTAATAAGCCGGTAAGGATCCCGAGAGATAAAGACAGCATCGTATCTCTGATGATTTTTTTCTTTTAAATAGCATTTGGAGAAACTAAGAAAGCGAAGAGATTTCTCCAGGGTCACACGGCTAATGTGTGACAAAGCTGTGCCTGGAAGCACGTCTCCAGACGTCGGGTTCACGCCCTCTGCACTGTCTCCTGCTGCGATTAGAACTCTGCTTTCCTCTCCAGTTTTATTCATTTCTCTCATGAGTCTGGCAGCTGGCCTCTTTTTAGGTTTATGGGAATCACTTGACTTCTGGTACTTAACACCCACGCAGCATGCTGAAGACATGGCTGGGTGTGCAAAGAAAAAAAAGAAAAAAGATCATCCTTTAGGAAAAAAAAAGATCATCCTTTAGATAAATGTGGCGAACAAAAAAATAGGTACAGGTAGGTTGGGCTTTTGATTGTCCCTTTTCATTCAGTCATCTGTCTGTCCGTCCATCCATGTGCCCATCGTCCATCCATCCATCCATTCAACCAGCCATCTATCCATCCAACCAACCATCCAACCAACCATCCACCATCCATCCACCATCCACCCACCATCCATCCATCCATCCATCCATCCATCCATCCATCCATCCATCTATCCATCCATCCATCCATCCATCCATCCATCCATCCATCCATCCATC